>JAXCGZ010013913.1:35000-37500 GCA_037179515.1 Halocaridina rubra | reverse complement strand
ACTTCTACAAAGATGATCACATTCAAAGTAATATAAGGGTAAATTCAAATGCCTCTTGATAATTTTAAATTATTCATGGCTGCTTATCGCATGGCTCTAAAGCAAACCTTTAATAAAATACTCTTAATTTTCACATAGATTAAATTTAGAAGACTCTTGATATAGTGAGATCATCTTTAGTTAATGATCTCATGGTTCTAATGCAAAAAAATATGAAAATCACCTTGATTTCTGTGTGGCCTCTTGCTATAATGAGATTATCTTTGGCTGTTAATCGCACTGGTTTAAAGTAAGATTATAAAATACTCTTGATTTCTATGTGACCTCTTGATATTGTGAGATTATCCTCAATTACTAATCGCATAGATCAAGAGTAAAAAAAAAGAAAGAAAAGTCGCTCATTAATTCCTGATAACAAACTCTTGTTAATACGTAAAATAAATGTATACGGCTAAACATGTTAGCCTTACAACGAAAGTTAAAATCAAAATAAATATGTTCGTACATATATTCTCGTATATGTGGTCATAATCATCCTTGGAAGAAGAATGGACGATATAAAGCATGCTCTACTTCACAAGACAACCAATTTGCCCCATCTCACCCATCTTGGCTCCTTGGGGATAAAGGGTCACTTCTCTCTCTCTTCACTCACCACCAAACTGCTTCCTTCACCCATAGACAAATATTGTGACCCAAAAAGAAATCTGTTGTGGGGCCCAACAGCTGAGCGTGTTCTTCCTCCCGTATTTTAATTTCATTTTTCTCTCATTACTCAGCATTTTCTTTTTTTTTCCATAGGGTTGGGAAAGAATAATACTGCCTCCGTGTTCCTCTGCGTGTAATCAGATCCAACTTGATGGGGCGGAGTGAAGGGACTGAGTATCCCATCATCCGTATTTTGTCCCTACAAAAAAGTTAGAAATAAAAATAGGGATAAAAAATGAAGTTATTCTCCTTAAAATTCTTAGTAGTTGAGGATATATTCATGTTTTTGTTATATCTATTTGAATCGCTTGAATTGTATTAATGTTCATGAATTTTGTCAATTCTTTCAGTGTTGCAATGTTAGTTTTATTGTTTTTTTTTTACTTTAAAGGAGGTGCGGTACACTTTGCAATTTCATTATAGATTTCTGAAAGTTCATTTCTTGACTCGACAAGATCTTCAATGGCTAAAAAAATAACATCAACTAATAAAATTTCATAAGTTTTAGTAATCAACTTATTTCGTAACTGAAGGTGAGCTAACATTACTAACAAAAGGCCAACTTAAATTAATAATATGATAAATTTCATGATATAATTTTTGATCGGTGGTGTATATGTAAAACGTACCCTGTTTATTTAGCTCAGAGCAGAAAAAAAAAAACTAAATTTTTAGACACAATTATGGGATGCATATTGCCTATAAGAGAGCCAAAAAAAGCCTTTTAAAGAAAATGTTAGCAATTAAATTCATGAATTTAAAGGACTCTACAGCAGCATAATAGGAAACCGATTCAAAAAAAATAATACTACTTGAATTACTTTAAAGTTCTAGTACCAATTAAGAAGAACTCACGAAAAAATAAACTAAGCATTTTATTTAATTACCATCCACCTCTAAAGTTTTTAAGGGAATTTAAGACCAGGGATTTTTACACCCAACATTGATGAAAGAGGGATATATAGATAGATAGATAGATGAATAGATATATCGATAGATATATAGATATATAGACAGATAGTTAGATAAATAGATCACTGGATGGATGGATGTTTGGATGGTTGGATTGATGGACGGAGGGATGAATAGGTAGATGAATGGATGGATGGATGGATAGATGGATGTATGAACAGATAGATAGATACAGATATAGATAATTGAGAAAATTGCAAAAAATAAGAATTTGAGATAGCAAGAGAGGAAACGAGAACAGAAATGAGAAAATGTGAAAGAAACTTCCTAGAATATGGGAGAAAGAGAGATGGAATTAGAGAAAATTAGAGTGAATATGATTGAAAAAATGAGGTAGAAAATGACTAGAGAAAATGAGAAAGAAATTAAGAGAAAAAACAATATGAGAGAGAGAGAGAATGAGCTAGAATCAGTCTGAAAATGAAAAGTTGAGGAATAAGAATATTAAAAAGAGATCTAGAAAAAATATGGATGACATGCAAAAAAATACAGATGAGAGACAGAAAGGTAGTTCAATCTTTAGCATGATACCAGCCATTTCTCAGTATTGAAATTTTTTTTTTGGTAAAGCCAGCTACACTAGAAATAGTTTTGTAGTTACGAAAGTTACAAATAATAGTAAAAAACTTTATCTTGCACTATTAAGCCAAACTTCCATTTACAGAGTTTATTATGGTTCGACTCCGCACTTCGTCCTGATCTTTTTCAGTTACCTTAGTCTTGGAAAGGCACCGAGTAGAGCTGACTTCTGCCCCCTCAGAATCGCTAGTGTGTGAGCATTTTTACAAATAAGGATTTAAAATCATTCTAATACCTGTTC
>JAXCGZ010013913.1:27500-30000 GCA_037179515.1 Halocaridina rubra | reverse complement strand
AGCAAAAAATTAAACGTCATTCCCTATGTCATTTCAAATTAAACTTGCAAAAATATAAGTATAAACATATAAAAAAAATATATTTTTTCGTTGTTATGCCGATGCAAAGTCAAGCGTATTAATGCGCGCGCGCGCGAACACACACACACACACACACACACACACACACACAGACACGCACACACACACACACACACACAGACACGCACACACACACACACACACACACACACACACACACACACACACACACACACAGACACACACACACACACACACACATACACACACGCACACACACACACAAACACACATACACACACGCACACACACACACACACACACACACACACACACACACACACACACATACAAACATATATATATATATATATATATATATAAATTTTTCATCGCACTTTCAATGCACGTTTAATTACCAATATAGAAATATCAATAAATTTAAAGTAATGAAAACTGTGGATCAGGAGGCAGTGAATGAACTTTGTGCTTAGCACAAACACATGATTTACATATGAATTACGAATAATTAAATCTAATTTGAAATAAGATGATGGTCAGCGGAAATTACTAATTTTCCCAAAAATTGCATGCATATAACATTTTCTCAGAGAACCTTGTAAGGGAGTGGTCAAGTCAAAGCGCACAAAATCACGAGGAACCATATCACTGTAATCACTCCTCTTCGGTCCTTGGGGATAAAGGAACGCTACATAACCCCCCCCCCCCTTTGTCAATACCACAATGCTTGCGTCACACAATCAACAACCCTATAGTTTTTTAATCTGTTAAATGCTGTTCATGAATCAAGAAATTTAATTAGAAAAGCTTTATCACGATGTTTAGAGCCAGGATTGTATAGGGCCAATATTGTAGGTTTCGTCTTCTTCAGATTCGGTGAACCAGCTATTTCAGATTTGATTATCTGGCAAGGTGAAAAAAAAAAAAAAAAAAAAAAAAAAAAAAAATATATATATATATATATATATATATATATATATATATATATATATATATATATATATATATATATATATATATATATATATATATATATATATATATATATATATATATATATATATATATATATATTATGTAAAATGAGTGAAGCCGAGTTTGTATTCACGTACTTTTAACATAAAAGGCCAACTTTTGTAGAGGAAAACATATTCCATCTGCAATTTCAACAACCATAATCCCAGAAATGAGAACTGAAATGACGAAATATAAGTTCAGAAGCTTTCAACCCCCCCCCCCTTGTTTTCTCTCTCATTCTCCCTCCTCAAAATATTAAACAAAACACGGAAAGTGAGAGATAATATATTTCCAGGTTCACCCCCAAAAGAGTGAAAAATAAAAGGAAAAAAAACTAAAATATATGAACAATGAGAACTTTCTAATGCTTCTCATTTTCCTTCTCCACTCCTTATAAAAGTAGAGGAATTAGTCCAGCTTCATAAAAATAAAAGGACGAAGAAAAAAAAATAACAAATATATATAGAGAAAATGTAGAGTAAAGAATGGCACATGGCCAAATGTCCTTGAAATCCAAATTTACTGTAGAGATTTGGAGTTATAACAAAAAGATAAAATAAAAGTCACTGTGTAAATACAGTACCCCAGAAATCCTGCCAGGGAGATTTGTGGAAATGGCTCCCATAAGCCGATCATGGAACGTGAACCTTTAAAAAAGCCCAGGATTAGAAGGCATAAAAGATCATAGAGAAAAGGATTAGACAAAACAATGGGATATAGAGCATAAAAAATGAGCCATGTCATTTCCTGCAAAATGACACATCGAGGAAATATTTGGTGACTGGAGAAATGTTCAAAATTAAGCTTAAATCTTGTTCTTGGGAAATGTATTGGGTAGTTTTTACTCTCATTTTGAGCATGGAAAAAAATTCGAATTTGATGCTTAAATTTTTTGCCAGAGGAAGTGTTCGACACTTTAAATATTTATTCTATATAAAATGTTCGAAAACTACTTGATTTTGTTAAGGAATTTTGTATAATGCTCTTGAATTATTGTGCTTGGAGACACATTTAAACAAAAATCGTATATTATAATGAGCCTGAATTTTTTTTGTTTTAATAAATTTTCTTACCATATAATTGTACCTTGGGAACAAATTTTGAAATTTCTGCTCATGTTTTGTGCTTGGAAAGGATGTATGAAACGGAGCTTATATACTGTTCCTGGAGAAAATGTTTGAAATTGTTGCTCATTGAAAAGATATTTGAATGATGTTCATGGAGAAACTTTTCGAAACGTTTATTGAACTTGGATTCTGTAGATAGTTTTTATAAAACCTGCTTAAATATTTCAATAATTAGATATTGTGAGAAAAATTTTTATATGTTGCTTTCTTAAGTTGGATTCATTGCTTGTCTTATATTGCTTGATCAGCATTTTAAACATAAATAAAACTTCTCTTTAGGAGATTTATTACATATTCACCTTATATTATTTTAT
>JAXCGZ010013913.1:7500-15000 GCA_037179515.1 Halocaridina rubra | reverse complement strand
ATTTTACTTGATCTTTGCGTTAGAAAGCTAACATTCTCGCAGTGTAAAAATGAATAGTTTAAAAATATGCCCCAAATAAAATGTAATACAATTGAGTCAAAGATAAAGTCTATTTATTTTGTTTTTTATTTGAAGTTTGATTTATGTAATGCAAAAACGTTGAATGTAATACAATTAATTTGAAGATTTTCATAATTTATTATAGTGCTCTCTGTCACACACTTTTTAGTCTGACTCATTTTAAGAATTTGAAGATTGATTTATTTAATATTAGCGGAATTTTTGGCTTGTTTTTAGCATCCAAAGCCAAGTTTCAGGTATTCCAAGCAATTCATATTTAATCTAATTCGAAGTTGCCAAAAGTTAATTAATAACATTCCAGTTTCAAACAGCACTAAAACTTACAAAGTGATTTTAATATTGGAAAATTCTAAAGTAAGACTTGACTTTTCTTTAAGGTGAGAATGGCCCTTCGTGCTCACAGTGTCATATAGTTTCTAGAGACCCAACTTATATGTAATAAAATTGATTCGAAGATATTTATAGCTAATTATAGTTTTTTTTAGTCAGGTACCTAATTTATGTTATTTAATCTATTTTTAGAACCAAAGTGCATGTTAATGACAGTTTCTGCTTATTTATAGCATCCAAGAAAAAGTTAAAAATATTCCACGTAATGATGGATATTTATAACCGGATCCGAATAAACCGAAAGATGATATTCGCATGCACATTTATAGATTGATTTTAACAGCAAAATAACACATCAATATTTGTACCCATCATCGTAATCTTATGTCTTTTCATTGTAAAAATCTGTAGTTGTAAAGCATATAGACTCTTAATTTAGTTTTACTATTCACTAGTATAAGCTACTTTTACATGCGTGTAAATTCTCTTTGTCAACTTTACTTTGTGTACTGTCACAAGTACAGTACATTTCTACGTAAATGTATGAATACACGACTTTAATTATATACATATATATGTTTGTGAGTGCAAAAGTAGTGTGAATTAGACCAAGAGGAGAACCTAGAATGAGATGGATGGATGGTGTGAAAAGGGCATTGGATGCACATGGATTGTCAGTGGTGCAGGGAACAGACCGTTTAAATTATAGGACTTAGTGGAGGAAGATTGTGTAAAGGTAACATGGGCCAAAGGGATTTCTCGCACCTGCTAGTTCAGAGAACTGTGATGGACGGCTGAGAGGGAACTTGCCATGTGATAGAGCGGTAAGAGTAAACAAGTTACGGCTGTCGGGCATCAATGTAGAATATCCTTGCCCGCCTACCATGTGGATAACCCAAAAAGGGTGATAGGGGGGGAAGATGCACCCCTTTTTCTTCAAGGAGTAGTTGAGGTATGTGTGGATCATGGTGAATGAGTGTTTTTTGGTTCGGACACCCCCTTTACAAAGGGAAATGAGGCCATATAAATGTATGTGAGTGTATGTGAATGCGTGCGTGTGTATGGGAAATTGTTAAAGGATACACTCAAAAGAGAAAGCGCAGAAACGAAATTTAATGTTACATTTCAATTATTCTATCGCTACCGTCCCTCTCAAACAACTCTAACAACGGTAAAAAAATTAATTGTCAAAACATGAAATAAATTTCATTTTTGTGATTTCTTCTATGGGTATATCAATTTGGACATGCCACGCTGTATCACTTCACACACACACACACACACACACACACACACACACACACACACACACACACACACACACACACACACACACACTCACTCACTCACACAAACACAAACACAAACACAAACACAACCACAAACACTCACTCACTCACTCACTCACTCACTCACTCACTCACTCACTCTCACACACACACACACACACACACACACACACACACACACACACACACACACACACACACACACACACACACACACACCACACACACACACTCACAAACACAAACACAAACACAAACAAACACACACACACACATATAAAAAGGACTTATGTATGTAAGCGATAGAGAACAAAATAGAAAAAAAAATATCATATAAGCAACGATAAGGAAAAAGGGCGTCTAAGGAAGATAAGAAATATACTTTCTTTCCAAGAATAAATAATGGTAAAAAAAAAAACTATAAGAAAAAGGGAAAAAATGCCTCGACCTTTTTCTCTGTAGCCAACTGTTTCCACTTTCAAGGGCTTTGAGCTTTTTTTTTTGTGAGTTTGGAATATTAATGATGAACATAAATCTTTCGCATAATTCTAATTTGTTATGCATGAGTGAACAAAAAAGCAAGGAGGAAAAGATTTCTCCTGAGGAAGATTTGTCGATTCTGAACCTCTACACAAAACACCTTCATTGTAGATGTGTGTTTTTTTTCTAACAATAGTTTTTCCCTTATGCTCGACTTTTTCCAAGTCAGAGTATCAGAGTATTTACATATACATGTGTGTAACTAAGATTAAAATACACATACAGACCAATAAGTCTTGTAGACACATCACACATATGTATGCATAATCATGTGTTGAAGATGTTAATACGCGTGATGACTGTGCTTTAAAGTTTTCTGAAAACACATATTCCATTCTATTCACACACATACACATACATTCGTACATACATACATACATGCATACATGCATACATACATACATACATACATACATACATACATACATACATATACTCACATGCATGCACACATACATACTTACATACATGCATACATACGCACATGCATGCGCACATTCATGCGCATTTGCATACATAAATACATACTTACATACATACATACATACATACACATGCACATATGCATATAGGCACATTTGTTGTGGATATGTGTATGTGCACATTGGGGTTCTTTTAGTTTAAAACTATCATATTTTTTCCACCCTTTTTACCTGGAATCATTCGTAATCGTAAAATATTATTCAACAGCAAAAGATTACGATAAAGCTGTTCTAATCCCTGTTAAATAACGAACAATATTAATATGTGCTTCGGGGTATTAACACTGTATAACCTTTACCTGTATTGAAAAAAGAAAACTAAATTCTTCCATTAATATTTATTTATTTATTTTTGTTTTATATTTTTTTTCTTTTAGATTTTTAAGCCTTATCTACGGATAAAATGTAATCTTTATATTTCTTCATTGTAGAGCATAAACATTTAATATTATTTTGATGTTTAAAAAAAAAAAACCTAAAAGGAGTTTTTTGCTCGATTGACCTTCCTTATGTATATGTGAATTTTATCTTCACTAATATTTTTATTTTATTTTTTGCTTCATTTTCTTTTGTTTGTATTGCAATGTCACCTGTATTAGATATTAGACTGTGAATGAGTTTCACTGTTGAAATATATTACTCTGTAATCCATCTGATATAGAACCTTGGTCACCTAGAAAGTCCCATATTTTACTACCTCCTAGATAAGTCACACAGCTTTCCCATATATAATCCATTTGCGTTCATGAAAGGCAGGGAGGTAGCAGGCAATGGATGGTAACCCAATCCTCAATGCGGCAGGTTCAGTTGGTACCTAATTTAGTTTGGTATATCTAGAGATAAAACTAAGGCCAATTAATACCAAAGTGGCACGTCGCACGTGGCATGCCGCATGGCACGCTGTTTGAAAATTAACATCATGAAAAAATGAAATCTTTCACACAGGAGTGGCGTGACACATGGAACGTGTCACACCACTTCTGTGTGAAAAGTTTCATATATTTTCGGATGTTCCTCTTCAACAGGCATGCCACGTGAGATGCCACGTGCGACGTGCCACTTTAGTGTGAAAGCGACCTAAGAAAAGCTCAGGCTTTGAAAGGCTTAAAATTGAGCCTCCAACAGTTGTCACTGATAAGAAAGGCTATTCGATTTTGTACATAACTACACTGCATCTGTATCAATATGAAAAAAGAAAAAAGAAAACCTTATCGTATTTAACTAGGACTTTTTTTTAAAATAGTATCAAATAAAGAAAATCACTTCCAATATTTAAATCAGAATTTATAGAAAAATTAGCAAGAGGAATGAGAACTTTGCAGCAAGAAAAATAAAAGGAAAATGTCTTTCATTTCTGATAGGAGATGTCTAGGAAAATAAAACTTGAATAATGAGAGAGAACTTTAACCTCTTTGCCTCATTCATTTGGGTATTATTCTGAAATCTACATATTATTCTTGAAGCCTTAGAGTGCCTTTAAATTTAATCAATATAATTTCAACATAGGTAAATTTGTTTATTTTATTTTATTCTACTTCCTTGCAGAGTAATTACTATAGCTTATGATTAGTATGTGCGTATATATGTATATAAGTATGTAATTATGTATATTTCATAAAAGTGTGGGTGCTGGTGGATGTGTTTGTGGGCATTCGTAGCTGTACAGCACTGTAAGGCTTTAACTGTCATGATTTGATATACTAATATTGCTGTAGACTGTGTGATACCTACAATATTATGTGTATCTATTGATAAGTATGTATCAAAAGCAAAATAATCTTTAGTATGTTATAAATAATTATTACTTCATATTCTATGTCTCAAGCAGTCCTGGTAGCAGCGAAGATTGATTATTGACTTTTATTTTTTTTTTCAGAAGAGCATGACCGGAGTAGATTTAATTCATCTAAAAGATAAAATAGCACATTATTTCGGTCTAATTTTTAGTGCAAAGCAATTTTTTTTATTTATTATGGTAAACAGCACTTGAGGTTTTTTTTTTTTACCCTGACAGATGTTTTTCCTTAGCAGTGTAGCATATAACATTTTGAATGTCTAAAACACATAATTCCATACTATGTAACCAATAAAGCACATCTACAGTTAAGGATAAGAATATATTCTATTTCTCAGCAATAGATCTACATATCCGCACAAAAACTGCTTTTATAGTGTGAGAACATCGCTTAATGTGACATCAAGATGCGACTCGAAATGATTTGTATTCTCTCCTGCCAAGCCAAGTATATAGATAATACCCGAGAGGGTTGTTTGAGATATTATATATACACAAGCTTATATTCCTGAAGAAAAGGAGCAACACAAAGGCCCGATTTCTTAAACAGTGTAAACCTAGGATACCATATTGTTAGTTAGCTAGACACGCACAATTGGATATCATAAACGCATCTGACGTGGTTCTCTGTATGGCTAGAATCCCGTACGGGATCCTAGCCATACATAGAACCGCGTCAGATACGTTTATGACATCCATTTGTGTGTGTCTAGCTAATTAACAATATGGTATCCTAGGCTTACACTGTTTAAGAAATCGGGCCAAAGACTTTTACAGAAGAAAGGTTGTACGTAATACTGTGTCACAGTAACATTCCCCAAAGTGTCGCTTAAAGGGCAATCGAGAACTTTAAATGCAGTTTTAAATGATTAATGCCGTTCCAGCTTCCATTAGAAATATTCACTTTCATATCTTATTGGTTAATGCATATGCAATAAGTAAACTTAAAAGGTCTTAGGTGTTTTTAACGTGTTTATATATATATATATATATATATATATATATATATATATATATATATATATATATATATATATATATATATATATATATATATATATATATATATATATATATATATATATATATATATATATATATATATATATATATATATATATATATATATATATATATATATATATATATATATATATATATATATATATATATATCTTTCTATCTATCTATCTATCTATCTATCTATCTGTCTATCTATCTATATATCTATATATATATATATATATATATATATATATATATATATATATATATATATATATATATATATATATATATATATATATATATATATATATATATATATATATATATATATATATATATATATATATATATATATATATATATATATATATATATATATATATATATATCTTTCTATCTATCTATCTATCTATCTATCTGTCTATCTATCTATATATCTATATATATATATATATATATATATATATATATATATATATATATATATATATATATATATATATATATATATATATATATATATATCTTACTATCTAAAATTATTTAGTCTACCTCTGAGGCCAAACACACACACGCTAGGCCTAAAACACCTAACGGGGGAATCCTATTACCGAGACTGAGTTACTGTCCTAGAAAATACAAATTGGATATATTTGGAGTAGTTAGACTTTGTGGAAATGAAGTTCAGATACCTATCCTTCGTAAGATATAATAATAATAATAATAATAATAATAATAATAATAATAATAATAATAATAATAATAATAATAATAATAATAATAATAATAATAATAATAATAATAATAATAATAATAATAATAATAATATAATAATAATAATAATAATAATGTTGATGATGATGATGGTGATGATGACGATAATAATCATTATAATAATGGCGATGATCATTTTGATTGAAGATAATGATGATGATGATGATGGTGATAATATTGATGCTATGTTATAGTTAAACCTTTAGATCATAATCGTTGACTCTCACTTTCGACTCCCGAAGGTGATAATTAGATAATTTCGTCCTTATCTTCCATCATATGAAGTACAGAGTATTAGTTACATTCGTCTAATAATACCTTTCAATTCAGTAAGTAAGTGAGTACTCCATTGCATATGTTGAGTTATTGTGTGAAAAGGAGCCTCACAAAGCTCATCTTGACTGATGATAAAAAGTGCTCCTAATTTAAAGATAATTCCTTATCCTCTTGAGTAGCCTACGCTGGGGTGACCCAAGCAATATGATGGGGGATAGATATGACCCTTTTCCCCGAGGGGCCTAAAGGGATGAATGCCAGGAGTGGTTTTTGATGTTGTATGTGCTTTGATTCGGCCACCTTTATAACAGTGTTACTATCATTGTATATGTGACAATAATAACTGCAACAATGTCATATCTAACTTTAATCAATGCTCACAAGAAAATTGTCATGTCAAAAGACTTTTCACTTTAAAACTCCCTCCTACGTGGGTATATTTTTCAGCCTGTCAGTGAGATTAATCGTCTTTGCGTCTGGAAATTAATTCATGCATTTCATGAGCTGGAGGGATTCGACTACTGGCTAGCTGTACTTGTCCTATCCTATTACTGATTATGCTGTCAATAACTCTGCCGCTTGTTATATACAGTTTTGGAGAAGACCTCAAATTCTAGAATTTGTAGAAGTTGTGGTTACATATTCCTCAACAAGAAGCTCTTCGTTTTAGAAGAATGAGTTCTTGATTGAACAAATACTTTCGTCTAAGAAAGCCAAATCACTTTTACAATGGCATCCTGTCAAAACAACAGTAAAGATTGCAACAACGACAACCCTTTGTCAAATAAATGACATAATAACAGTGACAAGTACACTGTGTCTGTAATGATAACGGAATAATTGGAACATCAAAAAAAATTCGTGTCAAAGAAATAAGTTAACTTCTGCATCAAAGACTTGTCTTACAGAATAAATTATTAATTAC
>JAXCGZ010013912.1:17500-40000 GCA_037179515.1 Halocaridina rubra | reverse complement strand
CAGCCTGCCGTGGCACCTTTTGGGGGGAGGGTTAGCCTGCCGCGACGCCCTCCGGGGGGAGGGCCAGCCAGCCGCGGTGCCCTCCGGGGGGAGGGCTAACCTGCCACGGCGACCTCCTGGGAGAGCGCCAGCCTGCCGCGGCGTCCTCCGAGGGGAGGGCGAGCCTGCCGCGGCATCCTCCAGGGGGAGGGCCAGCCTGCCGCGCACCCTCTGGGGGGAGGGCCAGCCTGCCACGGCGCCCTCTGGGGGGGAGGGCCAGCCTGCTGCGGCGCCCTCCGGGGGGAGGGAAAGCCTGCCACGGCGACCTCCGGGGAGAGCACCAGCCTGCCACGGCGCCCTCTGGGGGGGAGAAACAGCCTGCCGCTGCATCCTCCGGGAGGGAGGGCCAGCCCGCCGCGCACCCTCCGGGGGGAGGGCCAGCCTGCCGCGGCGCCCTCCAGGGGGAGGGCCAGCCTGCCGCAGCGCCCTCTGGGGGGAGGGCCAGCCTGCCACGGCGCCCTCCGGGGGGAGGGCCAGCCTGCCGCGCGCCCTCCGGACGAGAGCCAGCCTGCCGCTGCGCCCTCTGGGGGGAGGGCCAGCCTGCCGCGGCGCCCTCTGGGGGGAGGGCCAGCCTGCCATGGCGCCTTCCGGGGGGGAGGGCCAGCCTGCTGCGGCGCCCTCCGGGGGGAAGGGCCAGCCTGCCACGCCGCCCTCTGAGGGGAGGGCCTTCCTGCCACGGTGCCCTTCGGGGGGGAGGGCCAGCCTGCTGCGGCGCCCTCCGGGGGGAGGGCCAGCCTGCCGTGGTGCCCTCCGGTGGGAGGGCCAGCCTTCCGCGGCACCTTCTGGGGGGAGGGTTAGCGTGCCGCGACGCCCTCCGGGGGGAGGGCCAGCCAGCCGCGGTGCCCTCCGGGGGGAGGGCCAGCCTGCCACGGCGACCTCCTGGGAGAGCGCCAGCCTGCCGCGGCGCCCTCCGAGGGGAGGGCCAGCCTGCCGCGGCATCCTCCAGGGGGAGGGCCAGCCTGCCGAGCACCCTCCGGGGGGAGGGCCAGCCTGCCACGGCGCCCTCTGGGGGGGAGGGCCAGCCTGCTGCGGCGCCCTCCGGGGGGAGGGAAAGCCTGCCACGGCGACCTCCGGGGAGAGCGCCAGCCTGCCACGGCGCCCTCTGGGGGGGTGGGCCAGCCTGCCGCTGCATCCTCCGGGGGGGACGGCCAGCCCACCGCGCACCCTCCAGGGGGAGGGTCAGCCTGCCGCGGCGCTTTCCGGGGGGAGGGCCAGCCTGCCGCGGCATCCTCCAGGGGGAGGGCCAGCCTGCTGCGCAACCTCCGGGGGGAGGGCCAGCCTGCCTCGGCGCCCTCTGGGGGGAGGGCCAGCCTGCCGCGGCATCCTCCAGGGGGAGGGCCAGCCTGCCGTGCACCCTCCGTAGGGAGGGCCAGCCTGCCACGGTGCCCTCCGGGGGGAGGGCCAGCCTGCCTTGGCGCCCTCTGGGGGGAGGGCCAGCTTGCCTTGGCGCCCTCTGGGGGGAGGGCCAGCCTGCCGTGGTGCCCACCGGTGGGAGGGCCAGCCTGCCGCGGCACCTTCTGGGGGGAGGGTTAGCCTGCCGCGACGCCCTCCGGGGGGAGGGCCAGCCAGCCGAGGTGCCCTCCGGGGGGAGGGCCAGCCTGCCACGGCGACCTCCTGGGAGAGCGCCAGCCTACCGCGGCGCCCTCCGAGGGGAGGGCCAGCCTTCCGCGGCATCCTCCAGGGGGAGGGCCAGCCTGCCGCGCACCCTCCGGGGGGAGGGCAAGCCTGCCACGGCACCCTCTGGGGGGGAGGGCCAGCCTGCTGCGGCACCCTCCGGGGGGAGGGAAAGCCTACCACGGCGACCTCCGGGGAGAGAGCCAGCCTGCCACGGCGCCCTCTGGGGGGTAGGGCCAGCCTGCCGCTGCATCCTCCGGGGGGAGGGCCAGCCTGCCGCGGTGCCCTCCGGGGGGAGGGCCAGCCTGCCTCGGCGCCCTCTGGGGGGAGGACCAGCCTGCCGCGGCGCCCTCTGGGGGGAGGGCCAGCCTGCCGTGGTGCCCTCCGGTGGGAGGGCTAGCCTGCCGCGGCACCTTCTGGGGGGAGGGTTAGCCTGCCGCGACGCCCTCCGGGGGGAGGGCCAGCCAGCCGCGGTGCCCTCCGGGGGGAGGGCTAGCCTGCCACGACGACCTCCTGGGAGAGCGCTAGCCTGCCGCGGCGCCCTCCGAGGGGAGGGCCAGCCTGCCGCGGCATCCTCCAGAGGGAGGGCCAGTCTGCCGCGCACCCTCTGGGGGGAGGGCCAGCCTGCCACGGCGCCCTCTGGGGGGGAGGGCCAGCCTGCTGCGGCGCCCTCCGGGGGGAGGGAAAGCCTGCCATGGCGACCTCCGGGGAGAGCGCCAGCCTGCCACGGCACCCTCTGGGGGGGAGAAACAGCCTGCCGCTGCATCCTCCGGGGGGGAGGGCCAGCCCGCCGCGCACCCTCCGGGGGGAGGGCCAGCCTGCCGCGGCGCCCTCCGGGGGGAGGGCCAGCCTGCCGCAGCGCCCTCCGGGGGGAGGGCCAGCCTGCCACGGCGCCCTCCGGGTGGAGGGCCAGCCTGCCGCGCGCCCTCCGGACGAGGGCCAGCCTGCCGCTGCGCCCTCTGGGGGGAGGGCCAGCCTGCCGCGGCGCCCTCTTGGGGGAGGGCCAGCCTGCCATGGCGCCCTCCGGGGGGGAGGGCCAGCCTGCTGCGGCGCCCTCCGGGGGGAAGGGCCAGCCTGCCACGGCGCCCTCTGAGGGGATTGTTAATTTGTTATATTCATTTGTCATTTTGAAGAAAAAAAAGTTATGTATTTATACTTAGGAAGATGGTGTTCTTTTATATAACCCTTGGGGTAGTGCACTGAAGTGCTTTCTTTCCACGTATTGGATTCTTAGGTCAGACAGATCAATTTTATTTTGTTCTAAATATAGATGGACCTGATGAGGCTGGTAACTGCTGTTGGAGTAAATGTATTTAAGCTTATTGGTTCTAAAAAGCGTATCTCAAATTATATCTACCCCCATATCAGAAGGTAAGATGTCATCGTTTCTTCCTATTATTTTAAAATTTAAATCTTCCCTCAGATTTTTCCTCTCTCTCTGCTTCGTAGCAGACTCTTCGGTTTTTTTGTTGTTCTGAAGTTTGTTTCGAGATCATTTTATTTACTGTTACCATTATTTTTTTTTTGTTTTTGGTTTGGGATTGCTCCCAATGGAGACTGAGTTGGGCGAGTTTTTCTTGTTCTGAGAAGATTGCTCTTCTTCTGGCTCGATTTCGTCATCCATCCTCTCTTCCTCTTATTCTCTCACTTGTTCTACAGTTGCAGATACAGCATCTTTTGTTGCAGTCAATTTAGGATCGCTTGGTATACTCTTAGGGAGCCTAATCCTTGGTAAACCATTCAATTCGTAAATTTCATTTACCCTGTCCTCAAATGGCCCAGGATTGATGGAGTCCATAATCTAGCCATAAACCATAGCACTGATTATCATGGTGGTCATTTTATCGACATTGATTGGAAATTTAAATTCTTGTTGTATTTGTCTGTCCGCGGAGGGGGTTTTGCTGCCCCCAACACCCCAAGAAAGGTAGGTTCGGCTATTTTCCTTGCTTTTCTAATCTCATCCTGTTTATCTTTTCTTCTCTGTTTTCTTTCAGGACACCCTGCAGCGAGTGTGGAGTGCTCACCCGAGCAATTAATGCATTTCTTTATTCTACTTATGCATTTATTTTTATTCCATCTATGCCCTTCCTAGGCACATACGGAACAGATTGTGGTCCCTTTCTTACACTCTTTAGTAGTGTGGTCGAAACTGTAACATTTCATGCAAGTATTTAATTGAACATATATTTCTTCTTCGATGTTATTTTCAATAATTCTTATACTGAACAGAAGGAGCCACTGGTTTCTGACTGATTTGGCCATACTTATGTTTTGAAATCGTATCTTTAGCAAATATTTGTTGCTGGGTATTATGATTACCACTTCTACTCTATTACCCTCGTTATGCTTTTCAATTTCTGCCTTTATTTCATCGTCATTATGTTGGGTTATATACTGATCAATACCAAGGAGGACTACTGTCCTTTGAGCATTCAGTTCGGGAGGCATAGTGATGTCAAATTTATTATGGGTAAAGATGGCTGTGCATTCTGGTGTATTTAGTTTTTCCAAGTCCTCGTCGGCAAGGACAAGGACAAAGCCAGATTGGACGTTTAATACTTTATAAACTATGATCTTACTTATGCCTAAGCAGAAAAATACGTCATTCCGACGTTGGGCAGGATCCCCAGTGGGATCACGGTCCTTAATCCAGGCTCGGCCCATTATTTATTCATTTAGAATAGAAGTAACTTCAATGCCACGATAGATAGTAATCACGAATATTTCAATACTTTAGAATGGTTTAAAAAAAGAAAAGAAAATATTATAGCTTAATATATCGAGATATATGTATATATCGATAAAAACGAATGGAAAATTTGAAAAAGCAAAATAAAAAATAAACCCTTTACCTATTTCTGGTAGAAGTGACCGCGTGGAAGATCCCTATGAGTGATAACTATTTGTTAATTTGGTAATTAAATAAATTCAGTGTTTACCCACTGGTTCCCAAACGGGTCTACTATCAAAATTTTGTTTAAGGACACCTAGGTTAGCAAACCACTAGGTTAGAAACAACGTCATTTTATCAAGGTTTTATATTTAAATTTAATTTGCACAATTATTAATGCAAAAAGAGGTTATCTTGACCGAAAAAAACTTTATGCAATTGAAAATAATACAAACCTAATGAAAATAAAAAATAAAATTGGAATTTTAGCTAGAGAAATTATTTGAATCTAGATTAGGAAGTAAGATAGTAATAGGAACAGATTTCGTGCTTAGGATTGGGAAGGGGGAGGTGGTGAAACTACAAGGCGATTACTGAGATGTGTGGGGACAGTGGACGGTGTTAATTCACCAGGGACGGAGTTCTCCACTCTGTTATGCTGGCTTAACCTACCAGCAACACCTGCCCGCAGCTTTCAGCAAGCTCAGTGTAAAAGCTGCAACCACCCGGCAGGTAAATCCCGGGTAGTCACAGCCAGTAAGGTAAGGATATCCTAGAGCTTTCTGTTATTGGTATAATACAGTCAGACTAGAGGCAATCAGCGTCTCTCCTCGCTTATGTCCACCCAATAACCGGCATACCAGTAAAAAAAAAAATACGTGTGTGTATTAGCAGAGCTACTGACAGAATGAATGAATGAATGTATGGTAAATTCAAATTGCCAGCGTTGAACAACTTGTGAGGGTGGCGGATGAATACACAGCCAGCAGCACAGCTGTATTCGTATATATTAAGTTAATGGTCTTATTTATTTATTGATTTTATTATACTGGATTTGTTTAAAAATTACCAAACACATAGTCATATAAACAATTTTAGAAAAAAATACTTTGTTGAACGTCGTGAAAGAAGAATCACACGTCATTGTTGTATATGTATATATAAATTTTATTGTTTTATTTATTCATTTGTATATGTATTTGGTTATTCAATGGAATAAAATTTAATCTTTATAAGATTACCAAACACATATCCATATATATATATTTTTATGCAAAAAATTTGATTAAGAACACAAATGAATAGTCACCTGGCATTTTTGTATACAAATATGTAAAATTAATAATTTCATTAATTTTAGTTAAAATATTTGGTTATTTAAAGGAATTAGGTTCAATTTATTTACAGAATAATTTACTAAAAAACAATATTTATGTGGAAAAGTATGTTGAGTTCGGCCTATGGGATACATCATTCAATATATAAAATAAAATCTAAGAAATGAACTCATGAAAAGAGTAATAGCCGAAAAATTAGACATGACAAAAAAATATTGGGCAATATTAACTGCAGTATTTATTGATAAAGTAAATATCACCTCTGCAGAACTGAAATCTATTGCGAAACAAGATATGATAAAAAGCTTAGCAATTGGAGAAATGCAGTGCAAGAGAAGTTAAGTTTAAAAATTTTCTCCAAATGGAAACAGAAATGAAAGTCGAAGAAAAGCAATATGACAATAGACTAGTATCAAGTTTACAAAATTAGAACAAATATACATTTTGGAGAAAGAGAGAAATCAAAAGGACAGCACAATATGAACAGTAAAAATGCATCTTCAAGAGAAGCACAGTTGTAAAGGCCTTGCTGCCCAACCTTTTGTCCGCCATATTGTTTATCTTGCTCATTCGCTGTGATTACATATAAATTATTTTTATATTAGTGCTTTGACTGGATGACCAATATCAATGGCGCATCCCAATGAGCCTTCTGTTGATTCAGGAGAAAGCAAAAATATAATTTCATGCCGTGAAAATGGGAAAAGGGGGAAGAAGAAGAGTCGTTCATTTGTTCTTATGCTCATTCGCTGGTGATAAGCCGTTTGACCATTAGTTGGATATGGGAGCTGAAGTTATCCAGATGCAAGCCAACCACAGTAGTAAAGGTAAGCAATACTGTATAGTGTACTTTTACTATTTTCATATCTTAGATTAAGAACTTAGATTATTTTTCTATGTTTTAGAGTATTTGTTTTTAGCGTTGGTGGGGGATCTGGATTCGAATTTAGATGTTTTGTGATGAAATTCGGGTTGCAGTACCTGTCAGGAACAAAACCCTGTCGTAATTCGGAAACCCCATGTATGCGTTAATTGCTCCCGGACGGGTATACTCAATTTTATCAACGAAATATCACCGATCACCTAATACAGGTACAAAAACATTGTCATGACGTGTTTCAACAGGCACAATCATCTCACTTCTGTGGCATCAGGGCCAACGCCAAATGGTCCAGGTGGTTCATATCATCCTCAAAATGGCACTACATTCTTTTCGTTATTAAACCTAGGACGTTTTTGGCTACCATTCGTTCGCTCAGTTTGGGTCTCTCTATACTTGCTTATGGTCTGACCTGCTCCTCTTTTTTTTTATTATTATTATTATTATTATTATTATTATTATTATTATTATTATTATTATTATTATTATTATTATTATTATTATTATTATTATTATTATTATTATTATTATTATTATTATTATTATTTTTATTATTATTTTTATTATTATTATTATTATTATTATTATTATTATTATTATTATTATTATTATTATTATTATTATTATTATTATTATTATTATTATTATTATTATTATTGTCGATGTCGTTGTTATTATAATTATTATTATTATCATTATTATTGTCGATGTCGTTGTTATTATTATTATTATTATTATTATCATTATTATTGTCGATGTCGTTGTTGTTATTATTATTATTATCATTATTATTGTCGATGTCGTTGTTATTATTATTATTATCATTATTATTATTATTATTATTATTATTATTATTATTATTATTATTATTATTATTATTATTATTATTATTATTAGTGTCGTAAAGAAATTTTAATTAAAAAGTGTAACAGAACGTAGCCCACGTGGTGTCAAGGGTACTCAAGTGGCGTGACTAATATGTCCATTATGGTTTTCTGGGCAGGATGTGTGTTTATATAGAGATGACAAGAGATCTATGGTTCAATCCATAGGCCTCTCACACCTCGGTGCCAATGGCCGATAGGGGTCAGAAATGTCACACAGTTTTGGGTCGTTCCCACGAGAGCCAAAAACCAATATCTACATGTACATATCCACATGCATCTGCGAAAATACACATATAGGCCCTCCTTGTGTCCGATTGGCCCTCATATAGCCACGCTCCTAACACTACACGTAATGGGCGGTAACCCCCTTTTCTCTGGAAATCTATTGGGTGAGGCTGTCCAAGCATAACACGCCCTGCCATCTTGATGATACAAGAAAGTCAGAAGCAGTGAGAGTCTCAAACAGATAGTTGTCAGGGGCACAAATAAGATCTCAGATTTTACCTTAAGGGGGCAGGGAGCATTGAGGTGTAGAAAAAGTGTATAACTAAATAAACTAATGTTAAACAATATGTGCATATCTGTTATCACCTTGCACGCTATAAGTTTAGCATAGAGAACAACTATGCGACATTGGTGGCAGAGCAGTAAGATTCCACGCCTAAAATACCGTGAAGAGACCAAAAAAGAATATTTATGCCAGTGCATCTCGTGCAGTGAAAAAAAAAATGCATGATACAGATTATAATGCATATCTGAAAGCAATGTCGGAGGTAGAAAAATTCCTGAAATCCTTGAGCTAAAAGAAGCTTCAAGACACCTAAAAGCAAGAGGCGAGACCACACCCTCGAGGAGAAGTAGTGTGGCCGACGGCGATGCTGACGGCGCTGGCGATGAAACAGACATCGAAAGCGACGACTCAAACTCCGATGACTCTCAGATGTTAGAGGAAGCACAAATCATACCTCACCCTCCTCTTCCCCGTCCCCGCATAGGAAAGGTGCTCAGCAGTAAAAATTGTATCATACATTTTTACTCTGAAGGAAAGTTGATGAAAATTCGTTCACGAAGGATGAGAAACGTCTACTGGAGAGGTGAGTGGTCAGCTTGGGAGAAAATTTCAGTGTGATTCACGTATTTCACAGTGCGGAGCACTGTGAATGTTGCTATGAGAAACAACACCCCTACTAGGCGTTGTTTGTTGCTGACTTCGACTAAGAGGATGCCTGGGATGGTGAATCGGCGATTTTACAAGAGATATGGACGATGTCTGTGAGAAAACCAACGAGTCCAGAAGAAAGGAAAACCCCCTCCTCCAGTACCAGTTACCAGTTGTCGTGACGTTCTTCAAGCAGCATCCAAAAATGGTTAAGTACTTGTAATTTTTAGCCAGTGAGTAATGGGACTATTATTAAAAGAAACCGAGGTCGGAAGACTCTGCCATTTTACTTTGTAGATATGCTTTAACTCAGCCACCCTGAATATAAACGGGAGTATGGCTTTAGTAAATTTATAGAAGCAGAATTTCTGTACCCATTACTAAAGTAGATAACTTGTGATAATACCTATATGCAGTAATAAACTCGATTTTTGCTACAATTAAAACAATGTAAGGAGTAATTGTGTTGGAAGGGTGTTCAATTTCATATTTTTTAATGCCTAAGTTAAGTATTGAACAGGCGAAGGTAATGATTTTAATTGAGAAAAAAGTTAATATACATGTAAAGTTATTTTTATATTAATTTCTTAAAGCAGAAGTAGAGTAATTTTTATTGAGTAACATTTGCGGGAGTGACAGTGTTTAAGAATAAAATATAAGTTGTAGAGCTTTTTATACTCTGAAACACTTGTAAAAATTATATTGAGAAACAAACATGAATCCGTTTTAAAGTCTTTTTATTTTATCATGTGTGATATTGTGCAAGAGTGGAATGCAGAAATGACCGATCAATCTCTCAAATTCTTTATTTTGAAGTAATAGTAATTGTACTGATTATTTACTGTTAAAATACGTGCATGTCCTATCCTTTGAAGAATCAGAGACTTTTGTGATTTCATTAAGATTATTGCTGTTCGATATAACAAGTTTTTTGTTCGTTAAGATGTAATGCGGGCGGAAAGAGAGTAGAGTAAAAATGTGCCTTGATAAGGAGGTTAGGGTGTCACCCTACCATACTGTAGATGGGGAGTATAGAGGGGATCTGGGACCATTGACACAGTCATGCGACCACCCGGACCAATCGCAAGTTCACACCACACACTCCTTCAGAGTGACGGGAAGGGGAGTTTTACAGAAAGAAAGAGAGTGCGAGTTTTGAAAGTGAGCGAGTGAGAGAGAGAATGGGGATGACTGACCGGGGTTATCATGGGAGGGGGGAATGCTTGTGTATGAAATCGCGAAAAGTTCGTTAAGAAGCAGGATGGGGACTGTGTCTGGGAGGACCCTTCCCCTGCATCACACTTGTCTTACTGCAAGCCATATGCAAT
Source organism: Halocaridina rubra (assembly GCA_037179515.1). Taxonomy (NCBI): domain Eukaryota; kingdom Metazoa; phylum Arthropoda; class Malacostraca; order Decapoda; family Atyidae; genus Halocaridina; species Halocaridina rubra. Next base: position 30,082 of record JAXCGZ010013912.1, on the reverse strand, counting down.
TGAAGAAGACGTATTTGTTGATATGGGCATAGCTTTGATGGGAGGTGAGGTAGACGTTGCAATATCTGTTAAGGGATATTTTTATGTAAATGCTTCATTAGGTAATGTAGTGAGATTCCACCGGCCCAGATATAGCAGAGGTGCAGTTGTTTATTTTATTATGTTCTCTACTCTGCCAGTGAGATAATTTTTCGATTTTCGAAATTCCAAGAGAGATATTAAGTGATAAAGGACGCGAATCTATGAACGATTTGTTTATTTTTTTTCTAGCTGAAGTATTTACATTAATTGTTCGAAGGAACACTAAATAGATAGAATAAAACTTTGAAGTTTAAGCCATGATAATGTTTGCCACCATCATTTGTGCTTGATCATGAAGAAGGTAGTATGAACCCACAAGATATGACAACAAGAATGTTGTGCAGCCGTTTCCTGTATTTGAAAGAGACGAAGTCGATCCAGAAATCGAAGAGACAGGGGAGGAAACAGCACATGCACGCAAATCTCCCTGCAAAACTAGCCATCTGAAGTCCAGAAGATAAATATTAAGCAGCATTTTGGGTAGGAAAAGGAAGAGAGAGTGAAAAAGTGGGAATTAAATACCTAACCAATTGTAAGTATAGGCAGTGCTGCCAGATACAGGGAAATTTCCTTGTTTTAGGGATATTCAGGTGGGTAGAGGGAAACAGGGAAAAAACTTGAAAATTCACCAAAATCTAGGGAAATTCCAGAAAAGAAAGAGAGAAAATCTAGGGAAATTCTGGAGAACTAGCTATTATTATTCTGATTCCCTATATTTTTACTCTGTGTGGCAATTGAGATGAAGAAATTGAAAAATACATTGGATGCACAGAGAGAGAGAGAGATTGCAAGCGTAATGCAATTGCCTTGCTCTTGAATGATCATCTGTTTCGGCTCGTTTTAGACGTGTCCACTGTATGATTGCTCATCTTCCTTAACAAAGAGCTTTGGAGCAGTGTTCTAGTGCGTAGCAACCATAGTTGCCGGAAAATAAGTGTTTGGTGTGGAAGTGCTGTTGTCTCTCTTAGGAGATTATTGTTTTAGATATGTCTACCCCTCTAGTTAAGCGCAAACGCCTACCATACCCACAAAAATACACCGAAAAGTGGGAGAATGATTCCAAATTTAAAAGTTGGTTAAAAAAAAGTAGTAAAGGCCCTTTGTATTTTTCATGCAAACTGTGTAATTCCGATGGGAAAGCTTGGAAATCCGATATATAAAAACATTCTGCCGGGCCAAGCATATTAAGAATGTTGAAAGTGTTCAACATTCAGTGAGTGTACTTGATATACCAAGTGTCAGTGGAAAAATATTTAAGTAAAAAAGTGAAGGAAGCTGAAATACGCTTTGCCGCTGTGATAAGTGAACTTAATCTTCCCTTTTCGGTTGCTGATAAACTTTTTTCAGCTATGAATGTTATATATTCAGACCCAGAAGTGGTAAAGAGAATGAAATGTGGTAGAACAAAATGTACAGCTGTTGTGAAAAATGTTCTTGATCGTACAAAGAGGGATGAGTTATTTGACCTTCTCAGAGGAAATAGTTTTTCCTTAATGGTAGATGAAGCTACTGACATTGGGTGCACGAAACACCTTGCCCTTGTTGCTAGAGTTGCGACACCAGAAGGCATTAAGGATTCGTTTTTAACACTTGTTCCCTTGGAAAGTGCTACTGCTAACAGCCTTCATGAATGTGTAAAATATGTGTTTGCTGATTAAAATATCCCATACAAGCAAAACATGATAGGATTTGCTGCAGATGGGGCCAGTGTAATGATGGGAGTTAATCATTCACTCTCATCGTTATTAAAAAATGACATACCAAACTTGTTTATAATGAAGTGCGTTTGCCACTCTTTTCAACTTTGCACATCATATGCATGCAAATCATTGCCAAGATGTATTGAAGATATGACCCGATATATTTACAATTCCTTTTTGTCACCAAGACAGACCGCAGTCTTTAGAGAATACCAGGAATTCACTAGTGTGAAACCACACAAGCTGTAAAACGGTTGCTTGAACAACTTCCTGCTCTGAATCTATTTTTCACCTAAGCTGCATTGGAAGATAGGCTTCTGGCAGCTGAACCTATTCTTCAGAAACTCGGTGATCCATTCAGCAAACTATATTTGGAATTTCTTGATTTTGTGTTACCCATCTTTAATGACTTGAACAAAGAGATGCAAGCTGAGAATCCGAAGATTTAAGCCCTTCACAGCAGAGTCTCTTCAGCCCTATATACCATACTTTAATGCTATTTAAAACCAAGCTACCTGAAATCCACGGAATTATCATCTGTGAGAATAAGAGACCCTTCCAATTTTCTGCCACTGGCAGATGTGTATCTTGGAGGTCGGGTGGCTGCATCACTCCAGGCATGTAAAGACATCAATATGCATCTGCTGGATGCTTTTAGACTTCGATGTCCTGATTTTTACATTGAAGGTGCATCCCAGATTTTGAAAAGGGTCAATATTAGCTGTCAAGTTCTCACAAACCTCAAGGCTTTGGATCCACAAAGTATGCTAATGAAAAGTGTTCCATCTATTGCCCCCTTAGCAGTGAATTTCCTAAATTTAGTGCCTGAAAATCAATTAAATGAATTAGACCGAGGATGGCGCTTGCTTAGAAACACTGAATTAAACTTAATGCTTGATATTGGTGTTTATAAGTTTTGGCAATCAGTTGGCAATTTGAAGAAAGGTGATGAAACACTGTTGTTTCCACTTGTTGGAAATTTCATGAAAAATCTATTATATTTGCTCCATTCAAGTGCAAGCGTGGAATGAGTTTTTTTTACAAGTGAACTTAATGAAAACACAAACAAGAAATTCTTTGACCACAGAATCAGTAGTTGGGATGTTACATGCAAAAAGAACTTTTGAAACTTCATCTGCTGAAGACATGAAAATAACTAAGGCCCATTTAAATTTCATGACTGATGACATTTACCAAAAAGATCAACAATAAGGTATGTAATGAGATTATGAGCCGTATTTAACTATTGAAATATGCCTTGTATATGTATCTATAACACGGAAATTTTGAGCCAAATAGGGAAATTTTGTAAGCGAATCTAGGGGATTTTTGACAACTAGTCACTCGGAAAAAAAAGTTATTTTGATTTCGTAGATAAATAAATGTCTTTTTGTTTGCATTGTACGATTCCTTAAGAGATTTCTAAAGCTTAAATAAAGTTCTTTTTTTTTCAAACGTTGCAAATTAAATATTATTTTTTGTTTCTAATGTTTTTACTGCATTCACAGTTACATGTTTTGTTCATGGCTTGATTGAGAGGTGGATATAGCCTTCATGTGATAATCATAAAATTTTGAAGATATTAACGATTTTGAGAAGCTTATCTGAAGATAATTCTTTTTAATTACTGTCATTGTCATGAAATTTATAATTACTATTGAGCTAATTAAGATAAATGAGATTCTCAGAGCATATATTTCGAGTTTGAAGTTAAAACAATGATACTCAAGTCCTTTAATGTCGTTTGTTAAGAAAGGATAATCATAAATTTTGTTGATTGTAGATATAAATAAATAAAAATAAAAAACTGTCTTGAGATATCAGCTTTAGTATAAAATTTTTTCAAATTTACAATGCTTGTTAAGCTTCCAAGAATAATTATAAAATATAATTGTAGTATTTTGTTTAAATTTCGTTGGAGGTAAGCTTTGACCCTCTGATTTATAAAAAAGAGAAAAGATTGCCATAATAGGCAAGTATGTGTATGTTTATTTCACTAGCATTATTTGCAATGTTAAGCAGAAAAAGAATGGATTTATGCTTCGATGTCTCCTTATTTGTATACTAAGTTACTTTGTTTTTATTTTTTCAAGACTCTAGAAATCAAAAGCTCGTGTGGTGAGTATAGAGTAAGAGGTAGTTGCGTTTTTTTCCCTTGTATATTTGGGCAGGAAGGCAAGTCATAAAAACTCCCCTACCATGACAAATATACATTTCCTTTTTGAAGAAAATAAGTTGGCTCAAATTCTCTCTCTCTCTCTCTCTCTCTCTCTCTCTCTCTCTCTCTCTCTCTCTCTCTCTCTCTCTCTCTCTCTCTCTCTCCTTCCGTACTGAAACGTGCTTTTTCTTTATGTTTACAGAGTATTATTATTATTATTGATTTTTTCAATGCTTTTGCAAATTTGCTAGATGATAAATGTGCCCTAGTTTTATTATATTTGATGAGTTTCTGCATGCTGATATTGAATAAATAATGAAGAATTGAATAATAATGAGAGTTTTTCTGCCACATATTGAAACTGTCTTGGAATATAAATAAGGTCCCACTGACAAACTGAGCGACAAGAAGGTTGGTGACTATGCTCCTATATAATTTATGACAGCAGGAATTCGTATAGTGAAAGAAACTGACCAAAAGAAACTGATTTAAATTGAGCATTATTATGAAATATAAGCACAGAACTTTGTTCTTGCCCTAAAAATGCCAGTATCACTTGTATATTCACTGTTATTCTTGACTTTGTATTATTGTTTCAATTTTTATTATTATTATTATTATTATTATTATTATTATTATTATTATTATTATTATTATTATTATTATTATTATTATTATTATTATTATTAATATTATTATTATCATTATTATTGTTATTATTATTACGTTGGCTGTTGTTGTTGCTATCACTCCATGGCCCTTCTGCTAATTATTATTTCCGAAATACTATCATTAGTATCCAAATGATTTGTATGTTTATTTTTAATTCATAATTTTGTGTTACTGTAGTCACTGTTAATAAGAGTATTTCTTAAGTGGCTGTTCTCGGCATTTTATGACTTTTCTTTTTGATATCTATAGTATACTAATGTTGTGTATCAGTTACTCAGCTACGTCCTAAGCATCTTGGAATAACGATCTAATGGTGTAGAGTCTACACCATTAGATCATTATTCCAAGATACTTAGGACGTAGCTGAGTAACTGATACACAACATTAGTATGCTATAGATATCAAAAAGAAAAGTCATGAAAAGCCGAGAAGAGCCACTAAAGAAATACTCTTATTAATAGTGACTACAGTAACACAAACTTATGAATTAAAAATAAACATACAAATCATTTGGATACTACTGATAGTATTTCGGAAATAATAATTAGCAGAAGGGCAATGGAGTGATAGCAATAACAACAGCCAACGTAAAACTAATAGTAATAATAATAATAATAATAATAATAATAATAATAATAATAGTAATAATAATAATAATAATAATAATAATAATTATAATAATAATAATAATAATAATAATAATAATAATAATAATAATGTTGAAAACTTGAAATAATAATACTAAATCAGAAATAACAGTGAATATATAAGTGATACTGGCATGTTTAGGGCAAGAACAAAGTTCTGTACTTATGTTTCATAATAATGCTCATTTTAAACCACTTTCTTTTGGTCAGTTTCTTTCACATCCTATCTCGCAGCGGAGAGGTGAAGGGATGACGGATCCAGGTGTGGGAATAAGCCAAAGACCTAATAATAATTGGGACAAAGGAAATGACGGAACTAAAAGAAGAACGCAAGGTGAAAAGACTATAGACAAAGTAAAACAAGACCATGGGGAAAAGAAAATTCCCCACTGTCTTTGAAATATTTTAGATGGACATCACACAGAAACATAAAAAATTTATGTTTCGTTAGCTTTTAAGATTTAAGTTAAGAAAGCCTCAATGCCTCCCCTAGAGGTAATATATAGATAAAAGAGAAACTATTTACCCTAGGTTTAATATATTAATTGTCATTAATGAATAGTTGCCATTCATCAACAGTGCTTGTATTTTGATTTATTACTATGATAATCGTTTTTATTGATGAACCTTTGTAGAGATAAATGTCACGTAACAACTGTATTTCATATTAATTGGGTATTATAGCCATTTTTAAATTAGTTTCTCCTTAAAACTAGAATTGAACTGTTGTTTTTAGATATAAATGTTTAACTTCTCTTTACTGAAATAACTAATAATCATTCTGTCACTCATTAGTAGCTATATATTGCAATTGTGAATACTTAATTTTTATTTTCAATTAGAATGCTTATTGCTAGAAATATATTTTTGTTTTGTTTGTCTTTTTCAGAAGTCACATGTTCTATGTATGATGGTCCCTTGACAATGGCATATCTTTCAGGAAACTTTAGTAAGGATTCAGTAGCATAGAGAATTTTTTTTATATATAATCTATTTAGATAATTATATGAAACTTTGAGATATAATACAGAGAAGTAATCTATTTAGATTATTATGTGAAACTTTGAGATATAATACAAAGAAGTAATATATTTAGGTAATTATGTGAAACTTTGAGATATAACACAAAGAAGTATTCTGTTTAGATACTTATATGAAACTATATGTCTTAAGTCATCAGAGTAGATAATTCTGCACTGTTTTTATTTTGCTGAAATAATTATAATTAACCAATATAACACTCTCTAAAATGCATAATGCTTCATTTGAAATGGGACATTTCAGGGTGGTGGTGGGGAGTGTCGAAAAGCAGTTTTAATTAAAAAGTGTAACAGAACATAGCCTACGTGGTGTCAGGGGTCCTCATGTGCCGTGATTGATATGTCCAGTATGGTTTTCTGGGCAGGATGTGTGTTTACATAGAGATGACAAGAGATCTATAGTTCAACCAATAGGCCTCTCACCCCTCGGTGATAATGGCCGATAGTGGTCAGAAATGTCACACAGTTTTGGGTCGTTCCCACGAGAGCCAAAAACCAATATCTACATGTACATGTCCACATGCATCTGTGAAAATACACATATATGCCCTCCTTGTGTCCGATTGGCCCTCTTATAGCCACTCCCCTAACACTACACATAATGGGCGGTAACCCCCTTTTCTCTGGAAGTCTATTGAGTGAGGCTGTTCAAGCATACCACGCCCTGCAATCTTGGTGATACAAGAAAGTCAGAAGCAGTGAGAGTCTCAAACCGTTAGAAGTTGTCCGGGGCACAAATAAGATCTCAGATTTTACTTTAAGGGAGGGGGAGCATTGAGGTGTAGAATAAGTGCATAACTAAATAAACTAATGTTAAACAATATGTGCATATCTGTTATCACCTCGCACGCTATAAGTTTAGTATAGAGGACAACTATACGACATTATTATTATTATTATTATTATTATTATTATTATTATTATTATTATTATTATTATTATTGTTATTATTATTATTATTATTATTATTATTATTATTATTATTATTATTATTATCTTATTATTTTAATTTTATTAATATTATTATTATTATTTTAATTTTATTATTATTATTATTATTATTATTATTATTATTATTATTATTATTATTATTATTATTATTATTATTATTATTACCTCAAAGAAGTTCTGTCTATCTGTGTTCAAGTCTTGAATTTCATCCGGGGTCCTCCGTTAAGCTATAGAGTGTTCAAGTTACTTTATGAGGAGATGGAAGTGAACATCAATTTCTACTCTTCCACACAGAACAGCGGTGGCTTCCCGTCGGGAAATTCTGACCTGTAATGCAGAGCTCAATGTTGAGATTGCAATATTTTTCCGAGGGTATCCCTTTAATTTCGCTGAAATATTCGAGAACGAAACGTTCATTCTTTCTCTCTCCAATATGGCAGATATTTTCATTCATTTGAACGACCTCAACTTGTTAATGCAAGCCATGTGTGCTAGAAATATTGTTGTACAGAGAAGTTAGAAGCCTTCAAGAGAAAGTTCTCATTCTGGATGCGTTGAATCTTGGGAGGGAGTGTGGGAAGCTTTTCTATCCTTGAAGAGAAATTGGGGGATAAGACAATCGGCTTCATGCTTGTAGAAAATATTGTTGCTCACCTTTCGCACCTTGAGACCACCATGGCAAAGTACTTTTCCAAGGATCATACATTTTCAGCAGGGATTCAGCAGCCCTTCCTGGCTGTCATGAGTAATGCTGACTTGCTGAAGGAGAAACTTATTGATGTAGAGGTGGACCAAGATTTTTGTCAGACAAAATTTCTTATGTCATCGATGTCTGGTTTTTGGTGTGATAAATTGGTTGTGTACCCTGGAATGCCGAGAGGGCAGCACTGGATATGATCATTCCATCTTAAATTACCTACCTGTGTGAGAAGGGATTATACATCATGCTCCAGATCAGAACAACTGTCCAGAACCGCCTTCAAGGTGGGCAGTTCCATGATATGAGGGAGGCTCCGGCCAACACGAAACCTCGATTTGAGAAACTAGTTGCACATAAGCAACAACAAAAATTGCATTGATGAGTGTATGTTTGATTACCCTGCTGTATATGTTTGATTGAGTTTATCCATGTTATTTCCATCTTTTTTGTCTCTTGCTTTTGTCAATAGTATTGGCATCCTTTACGTTTTTGTTTTGGAAAATGGACAGAATATATGATCAAGCAATACTGCATGTCAATTTACTTTATTTTTGTAGTTACCACATGATAGCCAGAGTTAGGGGGTGCTGGACTGCCTAGAACTGACTACAGGAGGTGCTGAGGTCTGAGAGGTTAAGAAATTCTGCCCTAAGACAATGCGAATTCAGAAAGCATATTCTCTATAATTACACGAAGATATATTTAAGATAAAGAGAGAAGAGACGATAATTGTTTAAAAACTTCTTTGTCCAATAAGAAAAAGGATGCGTTTCCCTCACTTTCCTCCCCTCACTCTTCTTTTTCATCTTTTTTCATTAATATATATTTTTTTTTATTTTTTTCTCTGTAAACAATTGGATCGTAAACTCCTGGCCCAATCTGCTCTAACATTAAATTAGCGTGTAACAGAAAGTTTAGTGTTTGTTAGTATTAATTTTTTAAATTTCATAGTAATATGTTTGTAGATATCTCTTGCTAAATGTCGGTTTCTTTCCAGTCATTTTTGCAGACTATAAATCTATCAATCTGTTATCTGCTTTACGATAATTTTTTGCAAAATTAAAATTTATCTGTTTTCTGTTTTATGCTCAATTTTGCACCATATAATTTTATCATCCTGTCCCATGTTTGTCTGGTTTCCCATCTGTGTATTATTTCGCTCTCAAAAAGAACAGAGATAAATTAAACTGTGCTATCTATCTACATAATTCACAGTCTTTCCTGAGATATTCAATATGAGGACAATTTGAATTTGAATATTTATATGAAAGACTGAACTCTCTCTCTCTCTCTCTCTCTCTCTCTCTCTCTCTCTCTCTCTCTCTCTCTCTCTCTCTCTCTCTCTCTCTCTCTCTCTCTCTCTCTCTCTCTCTCTCTCTCTCTCCTCGCCTCGCGGCCGCTCAGGATGCTTCTCTTGTAGTGTCGTTTGTATGGACGCCCTCTCACATTGGGCTGACTGGCAACGACACAGCGGATTGTCTTGCCAAGGCGGCCTGTATGCTGGATGGGCATGCTGTGGACGCTGAGCCCTCCCTCCGATGCCTACGTAACATCATCTACTCAGCTGGGTTTGCCATGACGGTCCAGCGCAGGGACACGGAGAGGGCCAACAGTGTGTCCATACAGCACCATGATCACTTTCTTCACAGTCGCTACAAGTATCGCAGACGCGGGTTAATGGTGCGGAAAAACAATGTAGTTAGTGCTCGGCTCAGAATGGGGTATCGGTTTTTATGGCAAGTCTCCCAGACTCTAGATATGCCACAGTACACCTCTTGTAAATTATGCGACCGTCCTGATGCTAACACTCTTGACCACTATTGCCTTCAGTGCCCCACAGTGAGAGGTGTTTTACCACGAGGTCAGAACTTAATGCAGATCTGCTCATTTTTACTTAATGATGACAACCTTGATGTTATTCTTGCTCGTTATCCTCACTTTGGTGGCCATTAATTATTTTGAATTATACATATATTTTCTGTATGTTGCTGTATAATTCTGTTTGTGTATTCTGTGTTTCTCTGAGCTTTACTTTTGTATATAATGTACTCTGTGCAGCCATACTGTGAGTTGTGTGTTAGTATGCAGCAATGTTTTATCAATGTGTACACCTCCTGTAAACTATATTCTATTCTTGGTTTTGTATCCATTTGAAGCATTATTTGTATAAATTCATCTAATGTCTGACGCCTTGGCGCAATAAATTAATAAAATAAAATAAAATAATCTCTCTCTCTCTCTCTCTCTCTCTCTCTCTCTCTCTCTCTCTCTCTCTCTCTCCTCTCTCTCTCTCTCTCTCTCTCTCTCTCTCTCTCTCTCTCTCTCTCTCTCCTCTCTCTCTCTCTCTCCTCTCTCTCTCTCTGAAACAAATAAGAATATTAATAATTCAAATTTCTTTATTGATCCAAGAGCTTCTACTTTATGAGCATAAATGTCTATTTGATTTCAGATATGTATTGCACTTAGTATCGCATTCCTGTAAGAAGCATTTTAATCCCTAGGTTTTAGGTACTCAAGTTAAACTGTGTGTATTGTAATCTTATTTTGCATAAGCACACTATTCTAAAAGCAATTAAGATTCATTTTATGCACCTCTTCCATAGCCTACACGAGAAATCGGATATTGCCAGTATTTACTGAAATTTGCAGCGCTGATGTAAAAACGCTCAAATTCACCCTTTTAAGGTATGCAAAGTTTCAAATTTGAGTTAGGTTAGGTTAACTGGGTTAGGTTCAATAAGTTAGGCTAGATTAGTTACATTAAGTACCCACTTATGCCAACAAGTTTCGGGCCAAACACAAAAAAAATTTTGCTTTCCGAAGAAAACAAATACCAGATTTATTCAAAACACATCGAAGTCTATTGGTAGAAAATAGTAGTAGTCCAAAAGTAGAGAGGCTGCATTAAACGAAATTTAACCATAAAAGTTATTTATTTCATTTTTAAGCAATCAATGGGATAGCTTAAAATTTAAATCACAGAGAAAAAATAATTCCAAGACATGAATATTTGGAGTTAAGGTAGTTAAAGAACCAATTAACTACTCCAAAAAAAATGAAAAAATAAAATTTTAACACAATGTAAGTCTTTTACATTGGTTTGGTATACATAGATAAAAACCTTTAAGTATGAATATTCAAAGTTATTAATATAATGATTAAAAGCTATGAAAACTACCTTTCAATTTCCACTACAGACGTGGTCTTTCCACCTCCAAAGAACTGGCGAGAACGCAGCCATTACCAATGATGAGAGAGACCACAACCAAAACAACGCAAACCACTGCAATAGCGCTGGGAATATCAACCACGCGGTCTTTCACAACAACAATATGATTAGGTAACGAAAGGGTTTCTTTTGAATCTTCATGAACATTTTCAATATTATGAGTTAACACTCGTCAGTTGACTTAACTAAGGCTAGTTAGAAGATAATTTTTTAAAATTTAGAAATAATTTTAATGCCTGACCTCAAAAAATTTCTTTGAACTTGTAAGAGTTGAATCATTTTTACCCCGACCGGGACTTGAACCTAGGACTTATAATCACTAAGCCAAGGTGCTACCTTCTACACCACAGAAGATTAAAAGGAAACAGACCTTATAGCTTATATCTGCTATAGTAGGAATGAATGCATTCTATCTGTATGCCACTATGTTCATATTACAGTTTCCCAACCTCACTCGTGGTTTCATTTTCGCATTTAATTCAACTCTCAGTCTCATTCGGGACCAACAATAACCAAATAAGCACATTGCATAAGTGAAAACATGAATAATTTTTACCCCGAACGGGTCTTGAACCTACGACAATTACTAAGCCAAGGTGCTACCAACTACACCACAGTAAGTTAAGAGGAAGCAGGCCTTATAGCTTATATCTGCTATAGTAGGAATGAACGCATTCTATCTGAATACCACTATGTTCATATTACAGCTTACTTGGTTACTGTTGGTCCCTAATGAGATTGGGAGTTGAAGTAATTGCGAAAACGAAACCAGGAGTGAGGTTGGGGAAACTGCAATATGAACATAGTGGCATTCAAATAGAATGCGTTCATTCCTACTATAGCAGATATAAGCTATAAGGTCTGTTTCCTTTTAATCCTCTGTGGTGTAGTTGGTAGCGCCGTGTCTTAGCAATTATAAGTCCTAGGTTCAAGTCCCGGTCGGGATAAAGATTATTCATGTTTTCACATATGTAATGTGCTTATTTGGTTATTGTAAGAGTAGATTAGCATGCAAGTTTTGAAATTTAAGAATATATTCAATGGATTGATCATACACACTCTAATTGACTAAACAAAGGTCAAATATGAGAAATATTTTGAAAATTTATGAATAACTGCAAAGTCATAACATCAGTTATCATATTTCGCAAAAGGTAATTAAGAAAAAATATGAGTATTTACACGAGCCAGGAAATCGGTGTAAAGGTTTGTTAATGAAACAAATAAATGTCTAACATGTGAAATTTATGGTAATTTTAATTTCTAGAAGACTTTGCCTACTCTTTATCTCTTTTCAGTCGCTTGGGGGGGGGGTATTTTCTGATAATCGGCTGTTAATAATAACATTATTCTGTACTGGGAATAACAATGACACCTAACTCATATAACTATTGTTTTGCCACC
>JAXCGZ010013912.1:2500-12500 GCA_037179515.1 Halocaridina rubra | reverse complement strand
AAATCAGAGAACAGAGAGAAAGGGGTAAAGCCATTGATAAGCAGGGAGTTTGGCCAACAAAGGATTCCCCAGAGAAGATGACCAAACATGAGTAAAATAGGAGAGGAGGTAACCAGTGGATCTTGCCTTGTGGAAGCCGTACTGGTGAATGGAGGTAAACTAGTTATATTCAAGACGTTTCAATAAGTGAGAAGAGCAAAGTTTCGAAAACTTTAGCGATAGAAGAGGTTCGGGCAAGAGGTTGGTAGTTTGAAGGAATATAGCAGTCACCCTTCTAAGGAACAGGTTGCAGTAGAGCACATTTCCAAGATGAAAGGATTCATACTGGTTGAGATTTTGAGGCGAAAAAGACGGCAATGCAAGGGAGCCAGTTCTTTTGCAAACTCCCGAAGGAACCTTGCAGGGATACCATCGGGACCAGATGCCTGGTTTGTCTCCATCGAGAGAAGTAACAAGTATTGATAACAAATTTTTACTTATATCCGTCTGTTAATTTAAGTGGGTATTGCACCTTTTGCAATATGAAAATCATAATAGAAAAATAAATGCGATATGGTTAACTCCTAAATATCATTTTAATCCATAGAAAAGTCTCCATTTTATTTGTAACAACAATAAAACAGCAACACCACTACTGCTACTACTACTACTACTACTACTACTACTACTACTAATAATACTAATAATAATAATAATAATAATAATAATAATAATAATAATAATAACAACAACAAAAACAATAGCAACAATAATAATAATAATAATAATAATAATAATAATAATAATAATAATAATAATAATAATAATAATAATAATAATAATAATAATAATAATAATAATAAAAATGAATTATGTTACCTTCAGGCATAAGTAGACTTGTAACTATAGGAGATTTGCCAACATAGGAAGGGCTAGTTAGGCTATGAACACTAAAAGGATTTCGAGAATATAAATATTCAATTGTTTTTTAAATAATAAACAAAACACATGATTCCAATGAAATAGCAATAAACTAAGATAACATCAAGATTTTTCGACAAAAAGCACCCATTAAGCTGTCTTGACATATATTAGAAACGATGCCTTATGAAATGCTTAGTATTTGCTTCAATGCCAAAGTAAATGCCTAGCATCGTTTCAATGCCCTGGGGTATCAACACCAATAACAGAAAACTGACCAACATTAAAATGAGACCTGAGACATTTTTGCAAGGCCTGAATACTAGTCACAGTAACTTCTACTTGTTCTGGATATCGTGATATCCATTCAGTAGGCCAAATGTTCTAGGGAAATTTTTCGGAATGTGTCTTTATGTTTTTATTCACTTTTTTAGAGCTAGCCTAGCTGTTTGGGTCAGTGTCTATGTATCTATCTCATAGCAAAAACAGTAGCTGATTACTAATTCCTACAGTTGATTGCACTAGAACTTCTGTATTATGTAAAATAGATCAGTGAACCGTGGTGTGAAAGCCCCAGTAATCAGCAAGATAAATGACTTAAGTAGATACGGCAAGAAAGGCTATAAGTCGTTTTTCAGTCTGAGACTAAATGGAAACAATACTGCAATTTCTCCCAGTTCGTACTCCTAAAACTTGTTCAAAGCAAATTTTTAAAGACACGCTGGGAATTTGGTAATAGTAATCAATTTTACGTCACGGACTCCCTTTTCTACTAAGGGCTAGGACGGTGTCTTCTTGCGTAGGACTTTGGTTTAGGTAGGTGAGATCGTTACCCTGAGCGAATGCCCTTTCTAACCTTAGACCGTTGCAAGCCATGAATCCTCGACCTGACGAATGAAAGTCGCGAATGCTGCCGCTTTGCCATGGTGACCACACACACACACACACACACAAACTGGGGAAACCATAAAAATATCATAGTCATAGATTTTATTGCCAAATATTTAGTATACATACAGGAATAAATATGTACATTATATTCAGAGGCACTAGCCTGCTGAGCAAGAGTTCCTTGGCAGGCAGTTTAATATACATTTCACATAATTTAAAGTATGACGGCAAAAGTTAACAAAAGCTCCAATATAGCAATCTCATACTTATCTTGTAATAAAACAAAACAGTAGTGTAACCTTAACCTGGACATAATGATGCACCAATACTGTATTAATTATTAATCAACAGCTGCTTGATTTTGCCTAGTAAATAAATGCTGTTTGAGTTTCTTTTTAAATAAAGTTGTGCCAGTTATTGTTTTTAAATCTTCTGGTATTGCATTCCAACATTTTGGGCCAAAACAGTGAATAGAAAATATTTACAAGGTTGTTCTTGGCTGTGGACCTATCAAATGTATATTGTTACCTCTGGTTCCATGGTTGTGTTGAATAAATCTAAATAATTTTCTGTTATCATTAACATCACTATGTATAATAATAAGACAGAAATATTGTATCAAGTTATTAAATTTAAGCAAGTTTAGCTCCTTGAATAAAGATGAAGTTGAGTCATATTTTCCACTATATGTAATAGTTCTGATCAGTCTTTTCTGAGTTACAAATAAATCCCATACAATTGACGGCCAAGTAAAACCCCAGATGGACAAACAGTATATATATATATATATATATATATATATATATATATATATATATATATATATATATATATATATATAATACGAGGATAACACAGGGAATAGTATATGCTTTTTAAGGCCTCATTTGTTAGGTTATGGCAAATTTTATACAAAATTCCACACGTCTTGGACAGTTTTGAGCAGACAGATTAAATATGATATTTCCAACTTAAATTTTCATCAATAATTACTCCCACAAATTTATTACAAGCAACACTTTTAACTCCATACCCATTCATATTAACTTGACCAATATTGTGTACTACAGATCTATTTTGAAATAAGATATAGTCAGTTTTGGAAACATTTAGCTTTAATTTATTAACAGAGACCCAGTTATTTTTTTCTAGTTCACTATTTAAAGCAGAATGCAGGTGGTCAAGATTATTATCATGCAAGAGAAGGTTGGTGTCATCTCCATAAAGAATATATTTGAAATTATTACTGGCATTGGAAATATCATTTACATAAACTAAAAATAACAATGGGCCCAGTATTGATCCCTGTGATACTCCCCTATCAATAGTTTGCAACAAAGATGCTTTCCCATTACAATATTCGGCTTGTTTTCTGTTTTTCAAGTAGCTCTTAAATAACTATAAGGGTGTTCCCCTAATACCCACACAAGTTAGTTTTTCTATTAGTATATCATGGTCTAATGAGTCAAATGCTTTGGACAAGTCTAGGAAAACCCCTGCAACAAAGTTTTTATTTTCCAAATTTTGATAAACATCACTTGTAAAGTTCATTATTGCTTTTTCAGTGGTCTTATTATTACAGAATCTGTATTGATTTTCAGATAATAGGTTGAACTTTTCAAGGAATTCTTTAAGTCTGTGAACAATCGCTTTTTCAAACACTTTACTTAAGGACGGTAAGATTGATATAGGTCTATAGTTATTTTCATCATCTACAGCGCCTGACTTAAATATAGGTATTACTTTAGCACTTTTAAGTTTGTCTGGAAAACATTCTTGATGAAAACATAGATTGATTATGTGGGTAAGTGGGGTACCAATGTAATGGGCAGTGACCTGGAGTAGCTTTGATGGAATTTCATCATATCCTGACGCTGTATTTTGGTTTTAAGATTTTTATATATTTAGTGACTTCCTGCCTTGTTACAGGATACAAGTAAAACGAAAAGTCTGGTGGATTATTAAGAAACTGTCGGTGTGAGTTTTGTTGCACATTTAGTTGTTCCTGTTTTGGTTGTGCTATAGTCAAGAAATGATCATTAAAGATATTAGCAGTGTGGTCATTATCATTTTTTAATTTTTCTCCTTTGAATAATTAAGTTATTTTAATCCCATTAGGCTGTTTATTGTATTCCAGGTGGACTTGCTGTTTCCTTGTTCCTTCTTAAGCTTATCCTGAAAATATCTATTTTTTGCAGCTCGAAGTAGTGTTACTAATTTGTTCCTTTAAGCTTTATATCTGGTTCCAAAACACAAAGGCTATTTTGATGCAAGCCTTTCTAATCGGTGTTTTTCTTTGATACTATTTTTTAATCCTGCAGTTATGTGTGGGCATCTGTCGTTTTTATTATTTACAGTCGATTTTCTTAGAGGAAAGCAGTTTAGAAATTTATCTCTAAATGTACAGTGAAATATATTAAAAGCTTCATTTGCATTATTTAGGTCTATGATATGTTACCATTTTTCATGTGATATATCTCTAGTAAATTTAGCTATGTTATCATCAGAGTAATGTCTTTTTTCTACATATGCATCAAATTTATGTTCTTCTTTATTAAACTGGGAGTATACTGCGAAATGATCTGTTATGTCGGTGTACACTATGTAATTACTTATGTTGTCTTCAAGATTTGTGGTCCAGATATGAACCATTAGAGATGCATTATTTTCAGTTACACTCGTAGGTATAGTAGTTATTGGAAAGCAGCCACGTAAATACATTAAGTTTATAAAATCAGTTACTCTTTGGTCATTTATTTTAAACAAATCTAAGTTCCAATCACTGAATAAATAAATGGTTTTGTACTTTTTTCTTGCTGCTAAATCAAATACTTTCAGTAAAGCTTCATGGAATTCAGGCATGTTCCCCTTTGGTGTTTATATACAGATGCAAAGAAGAAATTTTCGTTACCGTTATGTACCTGTACACTAACACATTCAATGAATCGTTCCATCATACTGCACTCCTTTATAACACTCGAGCTATACTTATTAGCTACATACATACACCTCCACCTTTCCTGTTTCTGCTCTGAGTGAACATATTGTACCCTGTTATATTATACAATGATTCAATATCATTATCCAGCCTAGTCTCCGAAAAACCCATTACATCACATATATTATTTTCTGTTAAACATTGATCAACAAATATTTGAAGATTATTTGCAAGACTTCTAATGTTCATGCACAAAACCGAAAATGCATTAGATTTATTTAAATTTGAATACAGTTCATTTAAGTATATATAAATTGAAAAAGTGTTGGTTGCGTTTCTCATATTATTCAAAAACATATCTATTTAATTTTCAAGATCAAGTGGGTTAAATATCATCTTATCAAGCTCATTGATACATAAATAATTGGGAAGTACTTTGTATTTGTTTGTTAGCCTTATAAGTTCATCGTCACTAATGGAATAGTATGGGATGTATCTATTTACATCCATGGTGAAGAAATAAATTACACTACTTTTACATTACTGACTTACAAGCTACCAATTACTTCTACCAATTCTTACCAGGTTCTTCCGGCCATTTATTGATTTAGGGTACGAGCGTTTTATAGCTCCCGTGGCGGGAGACAGCAGGAGGGGATGCGGGTGATGACATATCACACTCATGCCCCCCCACTCCCGCGCCCCTCACCCCCGCACCACCGATCCTGGTCAACTCCTCACCCACGCCACCTACAGCACCCACAGCACCAGCCACACTTTTGGTGTTGTATCGTTCCTTTACGATGAGCTTCGTATGTTTAAAGTAGGCAACTTTCCCTTCTGATCTAGCCTTTTTTAGTTGTGGCATCTGTGCAGATTTTATTGCCTGTGATGCGGCACACAGGTCATCATTAAGGTAGATCTTGGTGCTTTTCAACTTTTTGGCATTTCGCATGACCGTCTCTCTGTCACAGTAGTGGGAGAAACGAGCCACTATGGTGCGAGATTTGTCATCACGAAGTGGTTCCACCCTGTGAGCCCTCTCCAACGTCATGCCTTCTAGCTGTAATTTATCAGCTATCAGGGCTGATACCATCGTCGTTGTTTGCTCCCAGGTCTCCCCCTCGCGTCTCTCCTCTACACCGCTTAATCGAATGTTGTTTCTTCTGGAATAGTCTTCTTGGTAATTCAAGCGTTCTTCTAAGGTGGTTATTTGTTGATTTGCAGAATTTATTTGTTGAGATAGATTATCGATTGTTTCTTTGTCGGTACTCTTTTCTTTCTCATGAATTTTAATAGTCGATTTGAGGTCATCAATTTCTCTCTTGCTGAACACCAGGCTTGTTGCCAAGTCAGAAACTGTGGATTCGAGTGATTTTATCCTGTCACTAAGCTGTTTCACCATTACCTCCATAGCATTCTTATATGCATTTTCTTGAGATTCCAATAGTTTGATAATAACAGTTGAATCCATTGTTGTTAAGAAGAGCCGCGGTGGAAGCTCAGTGACGTTACAACACCAGTGTGCATGTGCAGAAGTCAGCCAACGGGTCAAGAGGGGATGTAGAGTAGGGATTCAAATCTTTCAAATATTTCACTTCAAAAAAAAACAAGTTCAGCACTACTCACAACTCTTGCAAAACCCTCTAGAGAGTCACTGTGGTCTTAGATACCTTGCTTGGGTGATTTAACGTCCGTAGCAGTCACGGTCTCTTGTTTATTCCTAAATATTGGAGAGCTCACAACTTGTAAACAGTGCCAGTCACACTAATTTGGGGTAGCAATACCTTCTGACAATCCTCACAAATATTACTGACTCCTACTCCTTCTTACCCATTAACTGATTGCTTATTCCATAACTCACAGTAGTAACAAGTTAGGAAAACACAGAAATTCCATCAACAACGTACTCACAGCACATAAAATTAACAAGACGTCTTACTTACTACTTTTATTTTCACTTTTACTGTCTTCTCCATACTTTCACGGTCCTGCTGTCTCTACAGAAAACATATGCAAACTTGCATGATGCTCAATAGTATTAATCTGTCTCTGAGATGAAATTCAAATTGAAATGCATTATTTCAATACTCATGAATCTTAGATCTACTAAGTACCTGCCAGCAAGTAATGAGAATGAAACGTGAGACCCAATGATGGAAGACATAAATTGAGAAGTACTGTACTAAGTACAAAATAAGAGAAAGTACAATACACACTTGGGAAAATCAGGATGGTTTATCTCAGAGGTTTTCGATGCCCAGAATTTTCAGAACAAATTTTTGAATATCAATCTTGTCTCTAGCCTAGATCTCCACTGAAGTATATTGCGTGGTTGTGCATTACATAGTCATTGTTCATCAAAAAATAGGATGCTATTGGACTTAAAAAGAAATCTCATATACGCTAAGAGGGACTCAGTGACATTGTGACTCCTAAGCCTCTAACGTAATTAATTTATAGTGTCTCATACAAATATTTCATCACATGTAGAACATTATTAACAAGTTTGTTATGATACACTTATTTCCTTGTCACTTCTGGTATTTATCTCTTATCTTAAGTGAGCCGTGCCGTATATGTAGAACTTGAAAACCATTCCCTAACAATGCCCAAAGGTAATAAGGTCATTGCATACTACAACAATAATTTTCAATAAACGGCACTTGCACTCTTTTAACAAGTAAAATATAAGAGTAATAAAATAAAGATCACAGCACAAGATCATTTACGACATAACTTGATTCGTAACTTGCATTGTGACTTGCCAAGATTTGAGGAGGATTATTTTTATTAGTTTTTTAAATAGCCTTGTTTTTAAAATGTAATTAATCTTGAGTGCTTGAAATTTTTTTTTACTTTCATTATAAAAAACATTTCCTACTGAGGTTGTTAGAATTGATATAGAGTACTGTACAACCATATGAATAACCTTGCAGTCTCATCTAAGATAAGCATTGTCTGAGAATCATAAATTTTCATTGTTCTATAAACATCTCATTTTGTTGTTTATCATTTTATGGTTATCATATTTTATTATGTTTCTAATATTTATATATGAATCCTCAAGTGAAAATAGATAAAGTGCAAGAACAGCTCTTTCCTGTAACCTAACTTTCAAGGGAAATATTACAGGAGTTCTCTGAAATCAGAAAAATACTACACATATTATTCACAGCTTTTGTACTTATACCTGCTTAGAAAATCTGGACAGGCTGACTGAACATACAGTATTATAACTGGATGTTTGTATTATATAATAAATAGCAACTACTTAAGTTCATCTGACAATCACTCTCGCATCAAAATTCAATATGTGAACAAATTAGCAATAATGATCAGTATATTACTCCACAAAGCTATTTACTCTCCAGTCAGTTAATATTTCAAATACGTAATATAAAAAATGCACCTGCCAGGATTCGTTAATCACAAAGACACAACCTTTAAACTTGTCATCAACAAAGTAGCACCTCTAAATACTTATAGTTTTATTTGACATTAGTGTCACATATCCATCGAAAGTACTTAGTGACGTTTGTATACATTCCCGATTGACCACGTCTTCCATAACCTTTTCCCCAGGAGGTAATACCATTGAAAAAGTATCTTCCACCCTCCTGGCACGTCAGTTGTTCTCCTGACTCACCAGGACAAGTGTCAATATTACCATTCATGTCTCCTTTAGTGCTCATTTCTGAAATCACTTCAAATGTACCATGCCTATCAGGTCCTGTGCACTAACCTTTATCATATACTTTGACTAAACCAGATCTGGGTATTTTGTGTGGGAGAAATTTTATTCATTTAAGATTTTTTATGTAATAAATAAAGGTGCCCATACATGGTGTGATTTGGTCTTGAGACCACCGGACAGATCTGGTTGCATCCGACTGGATTGGATCGTCCATGGGCTGGTTGAGGACCGCAGTCAGCAAATAGTCCATCCAATCTAGTGGTTTCAAAGCCAAATTACACAGTGTATGAGTAACTTAGAGTTTCATATCCTTATGTACATTGTCATGAGATTGTATTATCTCTACAATATAGCCTTCATGCATTGGCGAACAGCGGTCATTTCAAGAACAGTACAGAATTTTTTATATATTATAAATCCATGGCAAGTTTCTGGAATCTATCTGTGATAAAGTAGTTTTTATACAGCATTTTAACCTACCTGAGGTGCAGGTGGTGTCCTTTCTGACGATGTTCCCCTTCCAGATATAGTGAGATTTTTGAAGGTTTGAGTAAGTGCCCTCTTTACTAGGCAAACACACTGGTTGCACTAAGTTACTAAGTCTATATGATAGACAATGTAAAAAATTCAGAAAGTTGAGTTTTACTTACTAAGACCAATAAGCTGCATAGTCATATTGATTTACAATTTTGGAAACTTGATATGAAAGTAGTATTCACCTGAAAAGGTAAATTACTCTTGTACAATAGACTCTGGAATGCAAATTGTATCCTCAATCTTAACTGAGGCCTCTCCCATACTTCCCGGCATCTTTTAATATAACCACATTATTGTTGAATTCAGCTGTTGCATCAAATTCATCATGTGACCACAATTTTTCAATTGAGAAATCCTGAAAATGTCACAGAAACGAAGTCAACCTCTTAGACACATATAATAAGAAACACAGAAAGAACTGATTACCAGAAAGTTACTCCTGTGTCCACTTCTAATTTCAATCGAGTTCTTACTAGGTACTTCTGGTGAGAGGTTTAGTAACTTTTAATAATCACTGAAACCTCTTTTATTCAAGAGTATGAGTCTGAAATTGAGAAGTCAAAAGGAAAGTTGATATCATCTGTATTTACTGATCAAAAACAGACTGTTTACAGTTTTAAACCTTATGGTACCTAGAAATAAATGTCTCACCTCCTGGTCATTTTCACGGAGATTGATTATATTCTCACCCACCTTGATGACATAATTCTGTCGACCGTGAACCTTGAAACAGTGTGCTGCCGTCAACACCGAGTCTTCCGCTACAGCTACACCTCCACAATTGTGCTTCAACTTTCCCTGTTAAAGATAAACACTACAAGTAACGTAATCCTGGAGGGCATATCTCAAATGAGTGAGAGATGCGACAATTCATATGTTTAAATGCTACTGATGTATCATTATATTGTGTAATGGTATTTATTCTGTTCTCGAAACCAGACATGTGACTTACGTCTTCCCTGAGTTGTAACGATACAAGCCATAGATCACCTGGCTCTAATGGTTGTTGCGAAGTACCATCGACGGTTTTAGCAAAA
>JAXCGZ010013911.1:10000-46054 GCA_037179515.1 Halocaridina rubra | reverse complement strand
AAATGAAAATATGATTTTCCCTTTTCACCCAATTTCATCCACAGATCAATACCCGGTTCCTTCTCTTCACTCGAGATCGGCCAGATAGAGAGAAAGTTTTGCGATACCAAAATGTCAGTACCATTTTGGACTCCCATTTCAATACCTCCAAACCCACCAAAATGCTTATTCATGGTTTTGGGTCATCGTGCTATAGTGTCTGGATAAAAGAAATGAGAGAAGCTCTTTTAACTATGGTGAGCAAAAAATAGATTTTATTTTTCCATATCCCCTGAGGGAGGGAGCATGAATACTTCCTCCATGTTCCCTGCGTGTCTTAAATGTTGGCTACATGGGGCATAGCGAATTGACTCAGAATTCCCTCCTCTTTATTTTCCTCCCACAAAGAATGAAGATTTTTGCTTTGACTCAGCCACCCCCTTACAAGGGGGAATATGGATCTTGTATATAGATATATAGACCCTTCCCTACTTATGAACAGCCGAGTGTTTACGAACATTCACAGATATAAACAAAATCTACCCATAATCTACCCATGTATTGATGTATGTATTACTATACTGCACTGTATTATATGATTATTATTATTGCATGTAAAGTTAATTAATACTGTATACTTTATGTTTTATGTAGTAGTTAACATGTCTGTAGCCTAAGAACTGTACAGTACTGCATATATATGTACTGTACAGACTTTGTTTTTTTTACCTAAACACAACTTACAAATAGACTTCTGGAACCTAACTCGTTTGTATGTAGGGGAGGTGTCTGCAGAGATATGTCCATTTGTTCAGAAGCTTCTGTTAGAATGTTTTAGTAATTATAATCAGATATAGACAGCACTTTATAGGGGACCTTGGTAACGCTGTTGTCAGAGCTTTTAAATCAGGAAGTGACAAACCCATGTTTGAACCCATCGAGGGGTGTTAGGAAAGGACATCCTGCCCTAAGTCCCCCACTCCAGCCTGTCTGTGACCACCCCACATTTGAACGGGGATTAAAAGTGACTCATGAAATGGTAAGATTTAGGGGACTGCGATGGCACAATGACTAGAGTAGTCGACTCGGAGAATGGCTGACCCTTTGTGAGCCCACTGTGCGAGTGTTATGGAGGGTATCTAGCCTTATGACCCCAGCTCCAAATTTATTCACCCCCATTTGTGTGGGATTTATAGGGACACATACAGCTGCAACATTTGGGGGACGGTAGTAGTACAATGGTTAGAATGCTCAACTCAGGAGAAAGACAAACCCATGTTCGAGCCCACCATGGTGCATTAATTCCTAAGGTCCAACCTGTATCTACCCCTACTTGAATGGGGAATAATAGTGACATATAAAAATAGCAAATAACAACATAAACTGTACTGTATTTATGTGCTGTGTGTATTAGCATTATTAAATTACATATAGTCACTGTATGTGGTACATTTTTCGTGACCATTTGTATTTCAGATGGATGTGAATATAATTTGTGTTAACTGGCAAAAAGGAGCAGAAGTACCCAACTATGTTCGAGCTGCAAGCAACACCCGACTTGTTGGGAGACAGGTAAAGATATGTTAACTTGTGCGTTCTTTGTAGGTAAATTATTATTATTATTAGTTATTATTATTATTATTATTATTATTATTATTATTATTATTATTATTATTATTATTATTATTATGTATTATTATTATTATTACTAGCTATAAGCCAAGGCAACAAATCCAGCTGGAAAGACTATAAACGAGAAGGTGCCAGCATGGGAAGCAGCTTTTTGAGGAAAAGGAAAAAGATAAGATAGGAAAACATTAATATGTTAAAATGGTACAACTTAGTTCTGCAATACAATACTAGCATTATTCCACTACAATTTAAAAAAATTAAACAGCAAATTCTGCTTAATAATATTTATTGGCGCCTACCTTAAGCTTTTAGAATGCTGATCTTTTAAAAATGAAGCTTCTTTTATGAGGTTATATATTAATTTTAAATTGAATTGAATTCAGAGAGAGTGCTTCCATTAACAGGAATACAGCCAGGTGCCAATATGTTTGCATTTTCTTTTGTTAGATTCAATTCCAGTCAGTGCTCAAAAAGTTTTATTCTAGCTACTACTTGGAAGTAGATTGAATTGCCTAGCCATATTGATAAGCAGTGGAGCTTCAGGAGTTTAAGCTAGGAACCAATAAATTATTTATTAAGCAGACATTAATGTTGAATATATATAAAAGTATTGTGGAATGATGCTAGTATTGCAATACTGATTTGTACCATTTTATATAATATTTTTCTTGCTTCTCTTTCTCCTTTTCCCTCACCTAGTAGCATCCCATGCTGAAGCTATATGTAGTTTTTTACTTTTTGCAGCTGAGCTTGCTGCTTGCCTGATGATTATATTATTACTAATGAACTGGGTGTTGTGTAATATGTATTCTGTTTCGTAAAAGCTACAGCTCTTAGATTTGTGTTCTGTTGATGATATTTTGTATTATTTGATATTTTTTTAACCTAATGCAATACATACATACATACATACATATACATTGGTCACAATCCCCCTTGAAAGGAGGTGACCGAGTCAGAGCACTCACATACACCAGAAACCCATATCCCTCTGACACTCCTCTTAGCACATTAGTAAGAAAGGTTGCCACAATTCTCCTCATTACCCTGTTTGGGGTAAGTGGGGAAGAATATTCTGTTAACCAAGAATAATACCTGATTTGTGAGGCACAGGTACGCTTTTTCCAGGAACATATGTAATGTTACTTTGCACCTCTGATCTAACTGTGTAAATGTCATTGGGCATATTTCCTGACAGATCTTCTCATACATGTATGATATTCTTTTCTGGCAAACTAGATTTTCTCCTTTGACCTACTGTCCTAGTTTTTCCCATTAAAAGAACCACATTATGGGGACCGCACTCGTGCTATGGTTTGAATGCTCATCTCAGGATGTGCCATACCCACGTTTGAGCCTAAAGTGGGGCGTTAGGAAGGGCATTCAGCCTTAATTTCCCCGGTCAGATCTGTTTGTTTCCACCCCACCCGAATGGGGATTAATAGTGACACATAAAACGGCGAACATAAGAAGCTCATTATAACAGTATTAATTATTTACCCTAATGAATAGGTGGCTGTATTCATTGAGACCATGAATGCATTTTTGAACACAACTTTAGATGATTTTCACCTCATTGGATTCTCTCTTGGAGCACACGTGTCTGGTCATGCTGGAGCAAGGCTCAAGAATCTATCCAGAATCTCAGGTATGTGACACTGAATAATATAATATTTGTATATGAATTATCACATTCATGCTTTCACTGAA
The DNA here is from genome assembly GCA_037179515.1 of Halocaridina rubra. Taxonomy (NCBI): domain Eukaryota; kingdom Metazoa; phylum Arthropoda; class Malacostraca; order Decapoda; family Atyidae; genus Halocaridina; species Halocaridina rubra. The sequence continues at coordinate 42,733 of JAXCGZ010013911.1, read as the reverse complement.
TATGAAAATGTCTTGCTTAGCATATCATGAGTGAACAGGGATTTTTATAGAATTTAAGGTCATGGATTGAAGGATGTTTTTTCAAGGCAACTTTACAAATAGTTCCTTATTCATGGAAATCAAGTAGATAATATATTCATAAAGTAAGTGAATGTTGAAAGTTGAACACAGCTGTACTTTTTATTTAACTCTAACTACATTTTTTTCCTCTCCATCATCCCTCTAAAAGGACTTGATCCAGCTGGACCTCTCTTCGAGTCGTTTTCTCCATCTGTTCGTCTGGATGAAGGCGATGCCAAATTTGTAGATGTTATACACACAAATGCTGACTCACTTATCATGGGGGGATTAGGGGCATTTGAACCCATGGGCCATGTAGATTTTTATCCAAATGGTGGAAGGATGCAAAAAGGTTGTGCAAACCTCTTTGTTGGGGGATTTTCAGATATATTGTGGCGTAAGTTAACATTTGTATTATATATTTGTTCTCTCTCTCTCTCTCTCTCTCTCTCTCTCTCTCTCTCTCTCTCTCTCTCTCTCTCTCTCTCTCTCTCTCTCTCTCTCTCTCTCTCTCTCTCTCTCTCTCTCTCTCTCCTCTCTCTCTCTCTCTCTCTCTCTCTCTCTCTTTCCCTGTGCAAGGTCTATGAGATATTAAGCCTGTCCTTGTAACTCATTGTATCACTTATATATATATATATATATATATATATATATATATATATATATATATATATATATATATATATATATATATATATATATATATATATTGTATAACCAGTTTTTAAGGCAGTGTGCTGATTCCTTTTTAATCTTTAGCTTCTGTAATATTAAGTATAGTTCATAAAATAATGAGCTTAACAACAAAATCCGCCAATAGCAGTAAGACTTTAATACAGTACTGTACATACAGTATTTTATTATTTCAAATACTGTACAAATTCTGTAACCCTTATGCTGTTATCCATAAAGATAGATTTATAATTACTTATTTTAGAATTGACTTATTAGTTTTCCATAGCGTAGTTCTGATAGACCCATGATCGAGTATACGGAAGGGTGTAAGGAAACTCATCCATCCTTAATTCTCAAACTCTAGTCTGTCAGTGTCCACCTTCAAATTGGGAAATAATAGTGGCGTGTAGCAACATAGAAATTAAGTATTAACTTGAAAGAGTTTGTACATCTTAGAGTTGAAAAGCTATATTCATTGATAGATGAAAGAATGTATCTTTATGCTGCAATTTCACATTCTAAAAAGCAACGGAAGGTGATGGACGTTACTTGTGCAACCATCGCAGAGGCTACCAATATTACCTTAACTCCGTGGCTCCTATCTGCAAGTTTCCGTCATTTGTCTGCCGAGATTACGAAACATTCTTGCAAGGCAGTTGTTTTCCTTGCAAATCATGTGGTAGTATGGGATACTTCTCAAATAAAGCTGAAGGAAGAGGACAACTTTATCTTGTCACTAGGGATACAGAACCTTTCTGTGGTAAGTATTTGTGTAGTTTGATAATGGACTTGTGGGGGTGACAGACCCACTTTCAAGCCACTGTTTGGCACTAGGAAGAGCATCCAGTCTTAATACCCTAGCTCCTACTTGTAGGTACCCACCACCATAATGGGGATTAATATTGACAATTTAAATTTAAAAAAAGTGTGCAGTACCATACCCCCACATTTAAGATGCATAAAAGTAGCTTTAGAAACAGAAATTGTGATGGTGTTTACTGTTTATGTCACAAATAAGCCATGACTGATATAATCAGTGAAATCAGCATCTTTAAATCTTGCATAGCAAGATATTAAAAAGTGGGCTTTGCCTAATCTCAGTATTTTGTTCTTTGAGTTTTATTATTAACTTTCAGTACTATTTTACTCACATGTAGGAAGTATATTTTCCATTAATCATCAGATCTTTTGGCTTCTGCCTTCAGAGGTTGGTGCAGTGGATCACTTGTCTACATATTGCTCCATCACCTGGATCCCCCCCAATATATCACACACCCTCATGTTCTCCATCACTGCATTCATAAACCTCCTGTTTGGCCTCCATCTCCCCCTCATGCCTGACACCACCATCCTCCACATCCTTCTTGCAACGTATCTCTCATCACACTTCAGCACATATTTGCCAGTAATGAATATCAAGATGCATGATGCAGTTGAAATTTAAGTTCAGCAAGAGAGTGATATATTTTGAACTCCGGTGATTAAAGATACTTAATATATTCTGTCACATAGGCCTCCTTTTTGCATCATGCAGCTGCTGTCACCTCATACAATCAGACACTATGAAAAACTGCGGGACTTTGTTTTTATTGACACTTGGGCAGGCAAGAAAACTGCTTTCATCAGACCTGGGCACCAAGAAAACACACAGACGAAGAAAAAGTAGAATTTTAAGGACAAGGCAGAAAGAAGAGAACGACACACAATAGGAGATGGACAGGCTGAAAGAATATTCGAAGTATTGAGGACCTACTTATACCAACAACACAGCATATACGTCCTGAGGGCTATGTGGGAAAACTCAATTGGCAGTGGGTTTCCTTAGGGACTAGAGGCTATTTGACCATGCAGCTTAGGGGACAACATAGTTGACACTCTAAACTTCCCACTCCTACCACTTCACTGATTCAAATTTTCCCCCTTTCTTCTATTTTTTCGTCGTCAATTCTAATTCATGTTAGACCTTTTTTTTTATTGACTTTCACTTTTCATGTGTTCCTTCATTTTAGAGTTCTCTTTCCTCTAATACACAATTTGGAATACATTTATACCTTTTCCAATTACTTTGAGGTTGGTCACCATACCCTACCCTCATTTCTGTTGAGAATACCAAGCTATCCAGGTTTATCTCATGCACTATGTTGTTGTTGTTCCTAAAACTGTCCAACCGAAAAACCCCAGAGTCCCTAAGGAACGCAACTGCTATTCTTAGGCTATTCCACTGAACTCTCAAGGAGTGTATGTCATGATGGTGGTGTATGTGTGTGTGCAATGTTTCATACTCACAAAAAAGTCTTCCATAACGTATTTCCTGGGTTGGTTGTAAAGATGAAATATTTGCTTGATTGCTCTCTTCCCTTCACTCTCTCAAACAGCTTATGTCACATTTACGTACATTTATTCAGAACTAGCACCTCCCTTTCCCATGCACATACACAAATAGAAGTCTGAGGTAGTTAGACATTATTAACCACTCAGTGCTGAAGTTTCCTCTCAGGTGGTTCACTACAAGATGCCAATTTTAGTGCTCAGTTATCCCTTCAGGTAGTTCTTTATAAGAGACCAATTGCATGAGGATAGGCTGTATACTAAAGTAATATCTTTATTGTAAATTGACATCATCGTTTGTTCACAGCTAACCAATATAAAGTGATTGTCAAGCACTCAGGGGGCCCTCCTGCCGAACCGGTCTCCACATACGGTCGCATAGATGTAACATTTATTGCAAAAGACGGATTGAATGAAACTCTACAACTCACACAGTAAGATATAGACTTCTGATAATTATTGTTGATTTGGTGGCGTTTATTTATTTATAATGTACAATACTTTTTTTATTTGTACTATGCTTTATATGTTACTTGAAAGATATGATCTATTGCATTAGTATTTATAATTTCTGTGAGTCCAAACTGTTGTTTGTGTTATTCGTGACTTCAAATCAGAGCTTTGTTAACAACATGGTAGAGGGATGATGACTGTATATGTAAGCCTTTTAGTTTTCTTTTTACAAAACTTCCCTTAATATGCCACCTAGCATTGAAGAAGTTATAGTAAATATAATTAAATCAGATCCTCGTATTATATATATATATATATATATATATATATATATATATATATATATATATATATATATATATATATATATATATATATATTTATATATATATATATATATATATATATATATATATATATATATATATATATATATATATATATATGTAGTCGCCGTGGCTCAGTCGGTAGCGTCTCCGACTCTGAGGCGTCAGGTCGAGGGTTCGCGCCCCGTCACGGTCTGAGGTTAGCAAAGGCATGCACTCAGCGTAAGGATTACATCTGCCAAAACAAGTCCTTCGCAAGAAGGCAACCGTCCTAGCCCTTGGTTGATAAGGGAGTCCGTGACGTAAAACCGGATATATATATATATATATATATATATATATATATATATATATATATATATATATATATATACTGCAACAATATACTGACAGATGCAGTTATTACTCCAATTGAGAGGTGATAACTCTCATTAATCTTTGCTTTTACATTATTTTATCACATTATTAAGTGAACATTATTCTTAAGGGGGAGCCAAGAGCACCTCCGTGTTTCCCAGCATTTCCTATAAGTCAACTAAATGGGACAGAGTGAGGGGACTGGGAATCCTCACCTTTGTATTTTTCTCTCACAAAGAGTCAAGGCTTTTGTGACTCAGCCACCACCCTTCTAAAGTGAATTATGGCTTTTGTATATAGATAGATTTATCGAATAACTGCAACTCTAAACTATATTTTTTACAGAAGTGATGATATGGCTATGGAGGCAGGTAGTGAGACAGTTAGAATAATGGTACCTCATCCAGCAATAACAGAGATAGTTAGCGTTCAGCTTCGTTACCTCGCTTACCAAGGCTGGATATTTTCAGGATTTGCAAGATGGGCAATAGACAAGATATCTCTCATGGATAGCTTTGGAAAAACGTGAGTGTGTAAGAGTATTAACTGCAAAAGCGGTTTCCATTTTCCTAGTTAATATATATTTTGATAATCTCTTGGATGGCTTTTGCAAAATGTGGTGTGCAATGTATAGAGTATTTAACTTGGGAAATGACTACCCCTTGCCACAGTGGAACATTGTGAAGGATATCCAACTTTTATTTGTAAGCTCCAACCTGTCTCTGTCCACCCCCAATCGAATAGTAATTAATAGTGACACCTAAAACATTTTCTGTACAATAGATCAGTAATAGTAAAGCTATTTGACGTAAAAGAAAGATATTTGATAGTGTAGATTGCTGTATTCATTAACATTGATCAAACCATTTTCTTGTCCTTTAGGGTATCATTTTGCAATCAGGGTACAACATTAGTATCAGGTCAAGTCATGCAGTTCAATCTCTTACCCGGTGACTGTACAGTTCTAGAATCGCCTGTAACACAGAATATCAACGTTAAGCCATTTACAGATTCATCTCCTGAGGTATGTTAATAAATCATATGTAAATTACTTAAGCTAAATGCTATAATGGTATAAGCCAATATGTACAATATATATTCATCCATCAGTTAGTAACAGATCATATGCATGCATTGTAAATTATTGTTTTCCAGAATTTCACTAGGAAAATAAATATGAAGATCTAATATTATATCCTCGTCAAACAAAGGATTTAGAAAACTCAAATATTAAACTTATTTAGTGTTAAGATTATCTCACATCTCCTCCTTAGTGTTTCATAGTGAAGGGGAACAGGTAGGGTATTACTATTAAAATCTTTTAAATTGTGTGTGTTTGTGTGCGTGCGTGTATATGTGTGTGTAATTTCCTGATTGTATTTTCGGCAAAAGGTCATTGCCTACTTCCCCTGTGGTGACCCAAGCAGGTTTGTGGGGGAGAGAGTTGGGGCAGCTCTTTATCTCCAAAGAGCCAAGAGCCATGATTGAGGTATATTAGCTTCTGGTAAATGTTCGTGCTTTGACTTGTCCATCACCCATACAGGGGAAAAAGCAGCCATTGTGTATGTCTTTGTTGTGTGTGTGTTCAAATTGGTATTATAGCTATGTGTATGGGTGATATTTACGTTTTATGGACAAGGATTTATGTGTTATCCCTTGTAATATTAAGGGCTTAATCGTAGGCTCATTGCTAGTGTAAGCATTGACTTTCCTAGCAAAGTCTGTGTAATAATGTTGGTATGCCCAGATGTGGTATAGATTTTTCCTCGTTATAATAGAAAATAGTTAGTAATAGTTATACTGTAAGTTTTTTTTTATCAGTTATAAAATATAGTAATGCATCAAAAGTTTTGCTCTGAAGCTATCATAGTTTTATTATTATTATTATTATTATTATTATTATTATTATTATTATTATTATTATTATTATTATTATTATTATTATTATTATGCAACAAGACCAGCTAGAAGAAGTTGGTGTGGAGAAGGGAAAAGAGAAGATATAAAAAATTGAATTATACTGTATTAAATGGTATATCTCAGCATTACAATACTGGCATTATTGTTTGGGTAATAGATAAGAGATTTTAAATTATCTTTTGCATAATATTTATCCAAAAGTCTGGCGTATAAAATTTTTTTTTCTCTACCCAAAATTTAGTAGAAATATTGCAAAGTGTGATTCAATGTGCTAATTATAAATTTTTATCTGTTTGCAGGAGAATGAGACTGAGGTGCGGCAGACTTCTCCTTTACAGATTGCTCCTTCTCCTTGGGTAGAGCTTCATTCAAATGATAGTATGCCATCCAGAAACGTGTTCAACCTAATTCAGTCTGTTTCTCTTCCAAATCTTGAGACTCAGGATTCCCTTCACGGTGCTGGTCAATCCTCCCCTGACTCAACATTAGTAGAGTTTCAACAATATCTTCCTTTATTGCATTCATTCCCTGCCAATCATCCTTTGCCCCATAGGTATGGAAAAGAACCTGGGCCACACACAGTATCTTCGATGCCAGTGTTTCAAGGGCCAGATAAAGATGTTTCGGTAAGCAGTGAGGAACCAGTGAGTGTTATACCAGCTCCAAATCTTGCCAATGTTCCAAGACCAATGACTGTCAGTCATATGAGAGTAATTCCTCAGCCCAACCGACCCAGTAGTGTAAACTTGTCCATAAATCCTCCACACTTTCACGTTTTAACCAGCACATTACCCACGAATACACAGAGCTCGTTGATTGAGCATTCTTCCGCTCTCGTAACTACTCCCCAAATACCAGTTACCAGTGAGAAACTATTATTGCCCTTCCATCCCACAAATTCAGAGTTTATAAACTCAACAGCTATTAGAATAGCTACAACAAGAAATGCTACAGAAAAGGACATATTTGATAGTACTTTCTCACCAAGGACTAGTAGTTTTTTGATGGCAGAATTTGATGGAGAGGATCTCACTACTACACCGTTACCTTCAATTCTGCAGTCACCAAAACCAAATCATCTTCATATCAAGCCAGTTAGCTCGACAACGTCATTATTACCAGAAGTAACAACTTCTAAACCAGTACCATCTCATCCAGTATTGTTTGGATTTGGTAAAAGTGATAGTCCAGAGTATTTTGTCGATGGTATTAGAAGTGACAAAATTCCCCAAGAAAGTGACCCCAATATTCATTACATGAATTTGCTCCCACCACCTCCACTAGCTCCAATGCTTCTCCATTCTCAATCAAGTTTGGGTAGAAATATTCCACTTGTAAATTCCAATAGCTTAATAGAGGGTGAAATACCGGAAAAAGATCGTGCTCGCTCCCTTACTCTCGATAATATTCCTAGTAATGCTTTGTCTTCAGAGCCAGCTTCTGTTGCCAAAAACAAAACTACTTGTGGCGATTCCTCATCTTGTCCGTCCATCAGCACTTTTTCTTCCGAGGAATCTGTACCTTCAGCACTCAGCACACAGATGTGGCCTTCAGATACTATCTCAGAAGTTCCATTTTATTCATTAAATTTTCAATCACATATCCCTCTTTCAGCACATAATATCCGACAGGAAAATCCTCAAAGACATTTTCCAACAAGAGCTGATGCTCCGCCCCGCTTTTCCTCCAGCTATGTAGCCACTTACTCTGATGATGCACAGCCCATGGCATTAGAATCTTCCATTAGACCTGATGCAACCTCAGCAAAATCATTCCATCCCCTACCAACAAATTTCAAATCGCAAAGGTCACGTCCAACATCAAATGCATCAGGGAGATTGCCTTTTGTCCATAATGTCCACCTGGAACCTAACTCCCACACTAGACATCATAATACTAACTTAGATAGTCCACGTCTTCCACCTCTCCTTCTGAACCCTCCTCCTTTGGAAACTATTATTGGCCATGGAAGAGCACCCCAGCCAGTAGGATCATCTTACTCTCCTGAGTCTTGGGGCCAAAGTTTCTTTAACAGAGAACAATACACCCAAGAGCATCATAACAACAATAATAAGGACCCTGAATATAACTTTGGATCATATATATCTGTATCTTCAACATTACCTGTCCATCAAGACCAGCACCATCGCATTGGATCGCAGGCTAATATCCAGCAAGAGAAAGCTACTCTTTTTCCTGTATCATTATCTGGTGGAAATGTTACTAGAGAGAATACTGTTGGCAGTAGTAAGGCTTCTCCTCAATTACATGCCTCATCACCCTTTTATGTTCAAATACTCCCTCCTAATTTTGGTAGTCTTCCCCACCTGGAAACCTTCTCAATTCCCAGGGACAGTAGAAAAGCCCAAGAGTCTTTACATGGGAAAAGGAGTGGATTTACAAGCAGAGCCAATCGTGGCCGAAGTTTAGCTTTACCGCCACCAGGAACGCGAGGGGCAGTATTCAGACCTTTAGTATTGCAATTTCAAGATAATCGTCATGAGAGATACATTCCACTTAGACCACTACCTGACGCTACTGGAGTTATCTAATAGCTAAATATATATATTTCAAAATAATTTTTTTAGAAGATTTTGCAATAATTTGTTCTATTCACCGACAGTAGCTTTCATTATTGTTGTCTGTAGAAAGAAATTTCAATTTTGCTTACAGTGAGGGCTTTTATTTGAGAAAGGCAGTGTCATTTTCTTTACTGGAATAAAAAAAATAGCTGGTTTGGACTATATTTTTAAAAACATTTATGGTGCTATTATTTTTCTTGTTATTTTTGTTACTTCAAAATGATCTTCTCTTGGTTTACTTGATTGAAGTATCTGCTGACATAATGTGCCCCAAGCATAGTTGTTATATACAGTGTAATTTGTTACTTCTGTTTAAGGTTTCCTGGTTTTACAATGAATGCACAAATAATAAATATGTTGGAATTCTGCCAGGAATCTTGTGGCTTAATGTATTATGTACTGTTCAGTGCTTACAAAGACAACGTAATTTAGCAGATTATGTTGAAAAGTACTGTCTCTTTTACCAGAAATATTCGTTTAATTGTTAAATTTTCTGGATTATTTGCAAAGGGACTTCAAGCATCCTTACTTCTACCCTTTGTTTCATACTTTTATAGTTGGCAGTGTAATACAGTCTTGTGCATGCACATTCATGGAAGGAGCCAACATGTGTATATAGAAAGCTTTCAAAAGTTCAATTGAAACTTTTGACTTAGTGCAAATTCTGGAAGCTCTTTTTATACGCAAGTTGCCTCCTCCCACGAATGTGCAGGCACCAAACTATATTACTCTGCTAACTCCGAAAGTAAGAAGCGGAGGGCAGAGGTAAGATTGCTTTAGTTCCCTCCATAAACAGTACTGAAAATATCACAATAAAAATAGTTCTTGTGAATATAAAACAGAGGTGGATATCAGACCTATCTTTTACTGTATGTTTCATAAATTATAAGTGAGTATTGACTTCTTTTGTGAAGATATCTCTGTACGCTTGACTGACATAAATTAGAGTGAAGAGTTAAAATACGAAAGATGCTTGTCAGAAGCAGGTAGCTTACCATTATCATAGCTTGTGAAACTTTTTAAATTTAATTATCTCTATTTTCGATTTCCCTTAAATCTATTATGCTATAAATTGACGAGTATGAACATACTAACTCAGGCTTATTTGAATATTTCAGTATCTTAGTTGTACTTATATGACCTGTATATCATTTGTCAAAATGCTGCCTCATAGTCATATACTTTACAGTATTTTAAGTAGGTACTCTACGTTGTTCCATATCAGATTAATGATTAAAAAAATAATGTGACTACTCAGTATACACTGAAGTCCCTTATTCAAACTTTCAGTTCTTTAGATTGCACTAACGACTGTCTTCATGTGATATTTCTACTTTATCTGTGATGTTATGCCTGAAATAGTTATGTTATAACATTCACTGACAAAGTATTGTATGACATCGTCTTTAGGAAGCAATTTTTCTTCCACAAACCTCGTAACTACATAAATATTATTCTACAGACATATTTGTATAGTGATATATATTATTAGACACGGCTGACGAAATTTAGCAACTTGCTTGCATTTAGGTTTGTTGTTGTGATGTCCCCATATATATATATATATATATATATATATATATATATATATATATATATATATATATATATATATATATATATATATATATATATATATATATATATATATATATATATATATATATATATATATATATATATATATATATATATATATATATATATATATATATATATATATATATATATATATATATATATATATATATATATATATATATATATATATATATATATATATATATATATATATATATATATATATATATATATATATATATATATATATATATATATATATATATATATATATATATATATATATATATATATATAGATATATATAGAGTTGTTATATTCAAAGTAGAGTATACAACAGTGTATTATTTATGGAATATTGCTATTTATTATTTATTGAAAAGTAGTATATAAGTTTTTACCTTGCTATGTTATTTTGTGCACAGGTTGTGTATATAGACGAGAGGTTTCTCTTCTTTTCCACTGACTTGTTCACCTCATCTTTGGAGTATTTATTTTTCCTTTGCCTTGTTTCATTCCTCAAAATGTTGTTACTTTTATTTGTTCATCACATCTCATTATTGCTGCAAACACAGCTGCGGCTGTTGGGCCTTATGCCAGAAAATCCTTGCCTACATACCCATTGTATGACCCAGGCATGATAGTGGGGGTGAGTTGTGGCAGCCCTTTATTCCTAACGAGCATAGAGGAGTGATCGAAGTATATTTGCCTCTAGTGAATATGTATGCTTTGACTCGGACACCCCTCTTATCATATTGCTGTAAGAGCCAGTCTTTGCATGTACTGTAAGCATTGCCAGCCCTTTAGAGAGCTTTATTGAACAGTTATTAACTCCTGTCATTTACTTCAGTGTATCTTGCTTTTAGTACTTTCTTTTTGAATCCGTCCTTTATTTTATTTGTTTTGCTTTGTAGACATCATATATGCGAGCTTTCATGTTATTTATTGTCCTTAATTTTATTAGCTTTTTTAAAACTTTCTTTCTGGCATATGACATCTGGTATGTCAAGTGCACTTATTTATATCTGGTTGAAGAAAATTCCCTGGATGCTTAAAATATTGATTTTACATCAGAAAGGACTGTATATATTACACATGGTTCCAGGACAGCATACTTCAGGTATCACTTTAGAAAAGTGTTTTGAGAGAGCTGCTCCCATTGAGGTACAGGTCTCTCCGCCATAAATGATCTTTAACAATGATATATATGACAAGGTTTCAAAACACATTGTTTGTAATACATCCATTGAAGAGAATATAGACAGAGCATCTCCCATTGAGTTACAGGTTTCTTTGCCAGAAATTATATTCATCATGAGTTTTCAATGGACAACCTTCATCATTATGCTATTAAACATATTTTGCTGGTAACAAATCACTGGTAAAATAAAACCATGTATTTTGGGACCTTGTGTAACATATGCAGTCATCTCCGATGCTATGTCAGTATTTATATCCATGTAGTTAGCAGAATTTATTCGAGTCTGAAGTGCAGTTTTGTTTCTTGGTCTCATAGGGGTTGTGTTCTCATCCAAAGTATATATGATAACATGACTACCTCACTTATTTTCTTTCATTTGCTGCCTTTCGGCTAGCTTGAGTTACATACGGTGTCATGTTTAAAGAAAATTATTATTATTATTATTATTTTGGGGACTGCAGTTGTGTACTGGTAAGAATACGCTACTCAGGAGGTGACAGACCTGCGATTGATCCTAGTACAGGGCATTAGGAAGGTATCTAGCATTAATTCCCCATCTCAAACCCGATAATGCAGAATAATTGTGACATACAAAAAATATTATTATTATTAGTAGTAGTAGTAGTATCTATCCCTAGTGGTATGAGAGAAAAATATCTTGCATTATATTCTGAGTGTCGTAGTAGGCAGCTAAAGAACTTAGGAGGGAATGGCTGGTAGTCCCACTCTCATATTTTTCCGTAGAACATATACTTGATGTGGTTTAGGAAGGTTTAAGCTATTCTCTTACCTTTTGCAGAACAGACAGGTTGGAGCTTGAGAATTAAGGCTAGATATCCTTCCTAACATCCTGCAATTGGCTTGAATATGGGTTGTCACTTCCTTAGTCGAGCTCTGCGCATTGTGCTATTGCGATGCTATTGTTACCAATACTTGATTCTTATATTACAGGCTCATTATTGTTATTATTAGCATTCAGTAGTCATATATTACTGAAATGAAAATAATATTGAGAATATTGTAAATTTCTGTATGAATTTTAGAAGAAAACTTCAGAAGATGAGATCTTAAGCGACCAAGAAACACAAGTGCATTTACAGTTACAGTATCTTCTTGATGTTTTCAAGTTTGTAGAAAATATGAACAGTATGAAATAGGCACCTGTTGCCTCTCAGGACTCTCCACCTAAATGGCCTTAGTTGTTGTGCCCCAGGTGTAAACAATTCTGTTAATAAAGAGTTGAATTGAAATTTGTATTATATATACCTACAATCTAGTAAAAATTAATACATGTATATAAGCATTTTTACAGGAAATTAGGTTCTGAACACTGGCATGGATTGCATTATTCATATAAAATTGATATGTATGTGCACTGTTTGCGAATTAACTTATAACTTGGATTGGACTGCAATACATCATTTAAAATTTATAAACAATTTTTCAGGAATTAAAGTTGTAAGCCTTGGAATGGACTGTGAAGAGTCTTTAAAACCAACAAGTATAATTTTTTCAGGAATTAAGCTTTTAAACCTTGTAATGGACTTCATTACATAATAGAAAATCGTTATGTATGCTTATTTTTTCAGGAATTAAAGTTATTGTTCATGACATGGATTGTGTTATGGAATTTAGATTTTAAATTTATATGCAATACTTCGGGAATTAAAGGTGTAATTTGTAAAATGGACTGTGTTACATCAATTGATGTTGATATTTATAATCTTTTTCTCATGATTTAAAGTAATAAACCTGCGAAGAAAGAAATTAATGTAGCAGTGAAGCTCAATGTAAGTACATGTATAAAGTAGCAAGTAGTCTAACAAGAAAATATTCATGCTCAAGTGATTACCTAATTGTGTTTACGGGAAAGAGCCCAAAGCTCGTATCTTCCCGTCTCCTCATCGCTTCCATTTTATACTTAGTGATACTTATCATACCTGTTCTTAAAACTATGGATTGAGATAGCATTAACTACCTCCTCGCTTAGCCAATTCCAATTATCAACTACTCTTACACTGAAAAAGTATTTTCTTACATCCTGCAAAGAAGTTTTCTTACGAAGCTTCAAACTATGACCTCTAGTTCTAGAGCCAGCCATATCAAAATATCGATCCCTATCCACTCTATCATAGCCATGAAGGAAATTAAAGACTGTTACCATATCCCCTCTCTATCTCCTAGCTTCGAGTGATGATAAGTCTAATTCCCTCAGCCTCTTATCATAACTGAAATTACCTATTTCTGGCACCAGTTTCGTGGTATGTCTTTGAACTTTTTCAAGCTTAGCTATGTGCTTTTTCAAGTGCAGATTCCAAAAGGGGGCTGCATATTCAAGTTTCGGCCTCACATAGGTTACATAAATTCATGTGGTAGCAATGGACAAGCGGATGTAGAGATTATTGGTAGTAAAAGCAAAGAGAGGGATGTGTAAAGGAGTGATTGTGCCTGGAACAATATATGCAGGAGACTTGGAATGCAAGAGAGGATGAAAAGAACAAGTTGAATGTAATGGAGATGAGTTGTTAGAGAGTATAATAGGTGTGATTACCTAATTGTGTTTACGGGAAAGAGCCCAAAGCTCGTATCTTCCCGTCTCCTCATCGCTTCCATTTTATACTTAGTGATACTTATCATACCTGTTCTTAAAACTATGGATTGAGATAGCATTAACTACCTCCTCGCTTAGCCAATTCCAATTATCAACTACTCTTACACTGAAAAAGTATTTTCTTACATCCTGCAAAGAAGTTTTCTTACGAAGCTTCAAACTATGACCTCTAGTTCTAGAGCCAGCCATATCAAAATATCGATCCCTATCCACTCTATCATAACCATGAAGGAAATTAAAGACTGTTACCATATCCCCTCTCTATCTCCTAGCTTCGAGTGATGATAAGTCTAATTCCCTCAGCCTCTTATCATAACTGAAATTACCTATTTCTGGCACCAGTTTCGTGGTATGTCTTTGAACTTTTTCAAGCTTAGCTATGTGCTTTTTCAAGTGCAGATTCCAAAAGGGGGCTGCATATTCAAGTTTCGGCCTCACATAGGTTACATAAATTCATATGTGGTAGCAATGGACAAGCGGATGTAGAGATTATTGGTAGTAAAAGCAAAGAGAGGGATGTGTAAAGGAGTGATTGTGCCTGGAACAATATATGCAGGAGACTTGGAATGCAAGAGAGGATGAAAAGAACAAGTTGAATGTAATGGAGATGAGTTGTTAGAGAGTATAATAGGTGTGATTACCTAATTGTGTTTACGGGAAAGAGCCCAAAGCTCGTATCTTCCCGTCTCCTCATCGCTTCCATTTTATACTTAGTGATACTTATCATACCTGTTCTTAAAACTATGGATTGAGATAGCATTAACTACCTCCTCGCTTAGCCAATTCCAATTATCAACTACTCTTACACTGAAAAAGTATTTTCTTACATCCTGCAAAGAAGTTTTCTTACGAAGCTTCAAACTATGACCTCTAGTTCTAGAGCCAGCCATATCAAAATATCGATCCCTATCCACTCTATCATAACCATGAAGAAATTTAAAGACTGTCACCATACCCCCCCTCATTCTTCTAGCTTCGAGTGATGGTAAGTCTAATCCCCTCAGCCTCTCATCATAACTGAGATTGCGTATTTCTGGCACCAGTTTCGTAGCATGTCTTTGAACTTTTTCAAGCTTAGCTATGTGCTTTTTCAAGTGCGGATTCCAAAAGGGGGCTGCATATTCGAGTTTTGGCCTCACATAGGTTACATAAATATTTCTGAACATTTCCTTGTCCATGTGCCTGAAGGCTACCCTTACATTTGATAAGAATGCATATGCTGCCCTTACTATGCCATTTATATGTATTTCTGGAGACAAATCTGCCAGTATGTTTACTCCTAGATCTCTCTCATTTTCTTTCTCTTGAAGTTGTACTCCAGCCACCGAGTAGTCAAGCTTGGGCCTTCTTGCACTTGTACCCATTCTCATTACCTTACATTTTGAAGTATTGAATTTCATTAGCCACTTTTCTGACCACTCATGCAGATTATTTAGATCCTCCTGAAGTTCTCTACCATTCTTCTCGTTTTTTACTTTCTTCACAATCTTTGCATCATCTGCAAACATATTCATGAATGAATTTACAGACTCTGGTAGGTCATTTACATATACAAGGAACAAAAGTGGCCCTAAAACTGAACCCTGTGGAACTCCACTACTAACTCTTCTCCATTTAGACACTGAGTGTCTTACTCTAACCCTCTGTTCCCTTCCTTCTAAGTAAGTTTTTATCCATTCTAAAACATTTCCACCTACTCTAGCCATTGATTGCAGCTTCCTAATAAGTCTCCCATGTGGAACAGTGTCAAACGCTTTCTGGAAGTCTAGGAATATGCAATCTGCCCAGCCCTCTCTTTCCTGTAAGATTTGGCTTACCTCATCATAAAATTCTAATAAGTTTGTTACTGTTGATCTACCTTCTCTGAAGCCATGTTGCCTCACTGACAAAAAGTTGAAGGATTCCAAGTGAAGAGAGATATGTTTCCTTAGTAGTTTCTCCATAACTTTGCAAACTATGCTGGTCAAGGAAACTGGTCTATAGTTCAGAGCCGTATCCCTCCTTCCCTTTTTGAAGATAGGTATCACATTTGCTTGTTTCCAGCATCTTGGAATCTCCCCCGACTCCAGTGACTCCTTAAATATGATACTTAGTGCCACTGATATTGTGTTTGCGCATTTTTTAAGCACATGAGGGGATATGTCATCAGGACCTGTAGCGTTATGAACATCTAAATCCATCAGCGCTTTGCATACCTCTGTGGCTGTAAGGTTGATGTTCTCTAATACCGGCCCTTGAGCTTCTATCACTGCAATCTGAGGGGGTGGGGTATTTTCTACTGTAAATACTGACTGAAACTCCTTGTTCAATTCTCTGCAGATCTCTTCATCCGTCTCAGTGATGCTTCCATTCGCTCTCTTTAGCCTTAAAACCTGTTCTTTTACCTTCAGTTTTCCTCTGATAAAGCTGTGGAAAAGCTTGGGATATTCTTTAGCCTTCCTGGTGATGTCCCTCTCATAGTCTCTATCTGCCTCTCTCCTTTTACTTAGGTAGTCATAGAGTGAAAAATGAGATGAGACAAAATAAGTTAGAAGAAATCTGTGCTGTGTTATTAAAGTATTTAGATTACGATATATTAAAGTTTTAAGATATGTTTTATGCACCTTTTCTATTTTTGGACTAAACCATCTGATAATTGTTTTCTTCAGAACTCTGTTTTTTTTTTTTTTTGTGTGTGTTAGGGCAGAAATTGGTGGGCGGCGGTGGGTACTTCAATAATCTAACCTTTTTTTTTTTTTAAGTGTGTCACCTGGACAGGCAGAAACTGTCCTCATCAATAAAGGGCCGGGCACGAGAACACACCAAGACGAAGAAAAAGAAAAAGGTTAAGGGCAAGGCAGAGATGAGGTAATGTCACACAAAGGAAAACGACAGACAGAGAAAAACAGTCAATGTACAGAGGACCAAGAGATATGGAGGACTAGGCTCTGAGATGACGATAGATCTGCTTTTTGAAGGATGAAAGGTCATAAGAATTAGGAAAGACAGAAGGAGGAAGAGAGTTCCAGAGTCTGGAGGTAGATGGGAAGAAGCAGTCGCTGCACCGACCAATCCGCAAGCTACAACTCTCCACACAGTACCTGTGAGATGAGGCCGCTTGGCGAGTGTTACGCGGCCTCGGCAGTGGGGGAGGGATGCAACTCGCTAACTCATCAGAGCAACGATGGAAGTAGTAGCAATAGAAAAGCAAAAGGGAAGATACCTTAAGGCGAAGAGAGAGAGAATCCAGGTTAGAAGTAAGAGAAGGATCATTAATGAGTCTGACTGCCTTAGATTCAACCCTATCAAGAAGATAAGTAAAGGAAAAAGCACCCCAGATGTGGGTAAGACCTTTGTAAATTTTAAGTAACTGCAAAGAGGAAAAGTAATGACGAAAACAAAACAAAACCCCCAATTTTTTGGATGAAGATTTAGAAATTTGGATTATGTGATTCCTCCAAGACAAGTTAGGGGCTTTACATTTTCCTAATATGTTGATAGAGTTAAGAGGGTAAATTTCATTAGTTTCGAAGACAATAGGGTTATCAGGAGGAGAAGAAGATAAAGATATAGCCAGAAACTGTGTCTTGGAGGCATTGAATTTAACTAAATTTTGAGAGCCCCACTCAGATACTCTCTGCATATCGGAGTTAAGAGTAGAAGAAAGAGTGATACGAGATTGATTACGAGTAACAGATGAAGGTTGTGAAGATAAGGCAGAGGAAAAGAGAAGGGTAGAATCATCAGCAAAGGCATGAAGAAGAGAGGAAGATGGGGATTGTAGATCATTAATGAAGAGAAGGAAGAGAGTAGGTGAAAGAACAGAACCCTGTAGAACACCACTGGTAACAGAGAAAAGGCTAGATGTCGCATCATCAACAACTACAGATATAGAACGGTCAGTAAGAAAACTGGAAATCAGAGAACAGAAGGAAGGGGTAAAGCCATAGGCAGGGAGTTTGGCCAACAGAGCCTTGTGCCAGACTCTGTCAAAAGCCTTAGAGATATCAAGGGCGACGTCAAAGGATTCCCCATAATTCCTCAGAGAAGATGACCATACATGAGTAAGATAGGACAGGAGATCACCAGTAGATCTTGCCTTGCGGAAGCTGTACTGGTGATCGGAGATAAGTGAGTTAGATTCAAGGCGTTTCAAGAAGTGAGCATTGAGCAAATTTCGAAAACTTTAGCAATAGAGGAGGTTAGGGCAATAGGTCAGTAGTTAGAAGGAATAGAGCGGTCACCCTTCTTAGGAACAGGTTGAACTAGAGCATGCTTCCAAGATGAAGGATAGATACTGGTTGACAGAATGAGGCAAATAAGACGGCAAAGCACAGGAGCCAGTTCATCTGCAAACTCCTTAAGGAACCTTGCAGGGATACCATCGGGACCAGATGCCTTGGTCATCTTTAGCGAGCGAAGAACCTTATGAACTTTGCGTGAAGAAAGGATAAGGGAGGGCATAGAGTTAGAGAGGGGAAAAGACTGAGGAGCAGGTGCGCTAGAATCATTGATAGAAGAGTTGGTAGAAAAATGAGTGCAAAAGAGAGTGGCTTTGTCAGTGGGAGAGCAAGCTATAGAACCATCAGAACGAATGAGAGGGGGAAAGCTTGAGTTACAGAAGTTTTTGGAGAGGTTTTTGGCTAAGGACCAGAAGCATTTGTCAGTGGAAGAGGAGTTAAGGTCATCAACTTTCCTTCTTATAAAGGAAGCCTTAGACCTTCGAATCCGAGCAGTACAGCGATTTCTAGCTATAATAAAAGCAGAGCGAGATAAATCGGAAGGAGAGGCTAGGTAAGATCGGTGAGCCTGATTACTAGTCTGGATAGCCATGGAGCAGGCACGGTCAAACCAAGGTTTAGAGGGAGAGAAAGTTCTTGTAAAAGAGGGGATGTATGCCTCCATTCCCGCAGTCATGATCTCGGCAACTTTTAGAGCTACCTGATCAGGGTTGCGGGACCGAAAGCAGTAATCATCTCATGGGTAGTCAAAGAGAAAGTTACGCAAATTTTCATGTTGGGTACGCTCGAAGTGCCAAAGGCGGTGCTGAGTAGGAGGGATTGGTGGTAGGGGAGCGAAAATGGAAGAGACTGAGATCATAGAGTGGTCAGGTTTACCAAGAGGGAAAAGCACAGAATAAGAGTAGTTTGAAGGGTTAGAAGTAAAAAATAGGTCAAGAGTGTTTGCAGCATGTTTGTGACGATCAGGAACGCAAGTAGGATGTTTGATAATTTGCTCCAGATCGTGAGTAATAGAGAAAGCAAGGGCCTCGCTCCTCCCACATCAGTGTTGGAAGACTGAAGCCACTCACTGTGGTGTACATTAAAGTCTCCGATGTAGAGAACTTCGGCATGTGGGTGAGAAGATAGCAAGGAATCATGGCATGAGGATAGATATTCAAAGAAAGACACAAACTCGGTGGAGTTTGGAGGATAGTAGCAGAAGCAAAGGAAGATAGTGGTAGTGGAGAGATAGACTTTTACCCAACTAACCTATGCTAACCCAAATTTGAAGCCTTACATACTGGAAAAGGGCGAATATAGGTGTTTATACTTCAGCGTTGCACATTTCAGTAAGTGGTGGCAAAGCTGATTTCTCAGGTAGGCAGTGGAATGGGTGCTTCCAAAGAATCTTAACTATATTAAATCTACTTATCTCCATAATGAAGCAGTCGTACTATTTGACTTTGCATTCTATTATGCTGTTTCGTGTGATGTACCATAAGGAGCAGGAGTGCTGTGCCGTGGTTGTAAGGAATGTATCTCGTACTGCAATGTGCAGTATTGCCTTCAATTTTTGGATTACACTAGTTTTTTCTGATAAGTTTTGACTTTTTTTTTATGATCGTGATACCAGGATGGGCCAAAAATAAAAAAATAAAAATCTACCCTCATCGGGCCTTGTTTTGAATGAATCAAATATTTTTTAAATTAGCGTCACTACTGGTGGCCGGCTGTGGGTTTTTACCTAATAGCAATAGTAGTTCTTACCTAATAGTAAATACACAGAACTAGGGTGCAAAGCTCATTGAGGTTCCGGCTCTTTCATTGGCTTTGAGGTTGTCATATTATATTTGGAAAAATTCATATTGTTAGATACGACGATGTCAGTCGGTAATATGTTGCAAGTTTTGACCGTCAAACACTGAAGAAATTTCAGTGGGATAGCACATGTATGTTAGCCAAAGTTTTGATTCCTTTGTAGATATTTTTTTTATTTTGAAAGTTTAGTCCTGTCGCAATTTTCACTACATTAGACTAGTTTCATTAAATAAGGTCTCCAGTACTTTTTGTATTCATCTAATTGTGCTTACAGGAAAGAGCCCTATGCTCATAACCCGCCATCTCCAGATCGGTTTAATTTTTTTTACTAGATGACACTCATCATATTTGTGATTAAAACTACAGACATAGTTAGCATTTACTATTTCCTCGCTTAGCAAACTCGATAAAAATAATTATGTCACCAGAAGAGTCCATGACTAAGTTCTCTTATAGCTTTGAAGCTCTTGACAAAGCTTCTGTGCAAAATTACAAAAGACGTTATTAGAGACCATGATTGTAGGTTCTCTTGATGGAGTTGTGAATTGCTTGAAAGAGCTTCATTTCAGAGTTGCACCAGACACCAAAAGTGACCATGACTGTAGGTTCATTAACAGAGTTGTGGATCTGTTGAAAGAGCATTTATTGCAGTTGCAAAAGACCATAAGAAACCATGTCTTTAGGTTCCCTAATAAACTTGTGACTCTGGAAGGAGCTAGAGTAATATTTGCAGAGTTACAAAACACACTTAGAAGCCATAACATGTGGTTCACTAATAGAGTTGTGAAACTCTAAACAGAGCTGCCTTGCAGTGAAGCAAAGACACCATAAGAGTCCATGAATTTAAATTCGCTAAAAGAGTCGTGAAGTTCTGAAATGAGCTTCCATGCTCAGTTACAAATGCTCAAACCGTGAAAACTTGTAAGAAGTAGAGTACATATCATGTCTTTACAAGTTGAATGAGAGTATTTTTATACTGGGAAAAGCTAAAAATAATCACTCAACAATAAAAGGAACATATAGTTATTAACTTCTGGAAAACTCATTTGTTATGCTCAACATCAAATAATCTCAGGCATTATGGCTGGTAGCATTTCCCTATCATCTGGAGAATAGACAGGTAACAATTTTCCTCTGAGCCAGGTCTGGCAAATCTTGCACTTAATGACTCCAAACCAGCGCTAATGAGTCTATTCTTGTGTA
This sequence comes from Halocaridina rubra, assembly GCA_037179515.1. Lineage (NCBI taxonomy): Eukaryota > Metazoa > Arthropoda > Malacostraca > Decapoda > Atyidae > Halocaridina > Halocaridina rubra. Next base: position 21,416 of record JAXCGZ010013911.1, on the reverse strand, counting down.
GAGAATAGACTTGTAACAACTTACCTCATGAGCCAGAATTTGTACCTCGAACACTGAATGACTTCAAACTAGCAGTAAAGTGGAGGTACTTATCTGGTAGCATTTCCCTATCATATAGTGAATAGACTTGTAACAACTTTCCTCATGAGCTAAGGAGAAGGAACATTTAAATTAGTTATACTCGTTTACATAAGATGTAGGAGGTGAAACCACTAATGACATTTTTTTTTATTAAGTTGTAAAAGTACTTGCAAGCACAGGAACATATTGAAATGCATTCCTTATAACAGAGCTATGAAAGTTAATCTTAGGTTTAATGACCATACTACATATGCTATGTAGAGTCTTTGAAACTATGTTGGTTATTTGTTACAAAGGTGTACACAATGTTAACATCTCTTTTGAGTTAAAAAGAATTAGGTAAAGATTAGTGACCCTAAGCACATTGAACAACCCCATAAATTGTTAGGTTAGGATACTTAGGGTACTACAGATTAGGTTAGGCTGTAACCTAATCTAAATTAACATATACAAGCAAATTGGGGGTCACTGATCTAGACCAGATCAAAAAGAATTTATAAATCAATTAATGCAGGCAACCTTCAGGCAGGGCATTACCTACTAAAACAAAAATCCAATATAAAAGAATATAACAGTTGCCCCTCATCATACACAGTTAGTTTTTTCCACTTCTAGCATAAGTCACATATTGTGTATGTTCAAAACCCTTATCTAAATGTATCTATGCTTTGTATGTAACATATTCCCAACTTTCTGTATACTGTACTTTAAATCACATACGGGCAACTTTTATGATCTTCCAGGCCACATAATGTGTATTTCATCTTAATTCGGGCCTAAGGTTCACTTAAAAAAATGTCGAATCTACTCATTCAAAAATGTTAAATTTACTTACATACTATTATTAGCTACTGCTGTTGTATATCAGTAATATTTAAGTAAGAAATGAAAAATAAAGCTGATCCACAGGGTATATTTATTTTTATTTATTTGTTTGATTTTTTTATTTAAGTATTCCCAGTATCCAACTGCTGTAGCTAAAAATTTTAAGTAAGAAAATTTGAGTTTTAAAGTGACAGCCTGTCCCAAATTAAGAAGAAAAATATCACACATGGCTCAGAAGATAATGTGCTTTAACTCATGCTTAAATGACTGTACTGAACTTAAACTTTATGTAATTCAAGTTTATGCAAAACCATTACGGTAGTAGTTAGAAATGTAATTTCATATAGATTTTTTAGTTTTGTATTTTTTGATCGTGTACACTCAGTACCACGCTATATAAAACCGCACAAGATGTGAGCATATCATATTAGCTGCCATGAAATTTACTAAGAAAATACACAAGTCAAGAATACATTCTGCTGTCAATTAAGATTTGTCTGAAATAAATAAATATAAATATATTACAGTGTTTGTAATTAAACTTTTTACATTTGTAGGTAATTAGCCATAATGGAATCAAATGCCCAAGAAAGAGCTAACCTACTTGATAACCTACCTAAATCAGATATTTCTAACTTAATCAGGTATTTATCCTGTAGTTACAAATACTGATAACAATAGTATTAAAATAACATAAAAATGAACAGTGGATAATTGAAGCTAGATATATAAAGGGATACTTCAAAGTTTGAATAAATAATGGTAATGTGATATAATACCAAATAACAAAGTTTCAATAAATCTTCTAAATTAACCTCTTCACCAGCACATATTTTCCCAAAAAAACTTTGCAAGTTCAGACGAATGAAGGGAGAAAAAAATCGAAAAAGGTAATTTCTGACTCGCCTGTACTGAAATACTGAAAGTGGGATAAGTATATGTATGATTAACACAAAATACCTGTCTCTGCCTTAGGAAGGCTCAGAGGGAGTTAGAATGGGCGAGTACGTAATCAAATCTAAATTAAACTTTCTGATGAGGTATTTCTTACTTCGCCAAAAATTATCAGACAGGCAAAACCGAGATATTTTATCATTGCCAGGGATGAGGTTAAAAAGAATGAAATGGACTTGTTCCTATTTTCAAACTCCTAGACAGAGGTCTTCGAGTATATGGATTAAAGTGTTATAGAAAACCATCATTTTTTGTTTTACAAATACTGATAAAGAATATCTAAAATTGAAAATTCAAAACACACACCTTTTCTAAATAATGATGATGATAATATATACATATCAAACATTAATATGCAGTAGTATATAAATTAATCATTCAATTACTTAATTACCCAAACTCTGCAACAAGCATATACTTCATTATGAATATATGGTTAGTGTTGCATTGTTTCTTCATTTCCGTACTAAAAGTAATGCAGTTTATGAAATTAAGGACAAAGTATCGTACTTTTTAAAGGAGTTTCCAGAAACGTGAACAAATGGAATACCCCAAGGATTATTTTTCGAGTACAGTATGTCAAAGTATAACATCTATGACACACAGATTGCAAAATTTAAAATAAAAGGACTCCCAGAAAGGCAAATTAATACCTGTGAGGAACTGTACTTCTTGTTAAAAGACTCAAACAGAGGCAAATTAGTACCTGTGAGGAACTACTTCACGGTAAAAGACTCAAAACAGGAATATTAGTACCTGTGAGAAGCTGTATTTCTTGATAAAAGACTCAAAGAGAGGCACATTAGTACCTGTGAGGCACTGTACTTCTCGGTATAACACTCAAATGAGAGGCAAGTTAGTACCTATGAGGAACAGTATTTCTTGGTAAAAGACTCAAAGAGAGTCAGAGTTAGTACCTGTTAGAAACTGTACTGTTTAGTAAAAGACTCAAAGAGAGGCAAATCAGTACTTGTAATGAACTGTAGTTCTTTTGTAAAGAGAGGGAAATTAGTACCTGTGAGGAACTGTGGTTTTTGGTTATCGATACCACCCCAAAAGATACTGTAAAAGTGTTACAGTCTTTTTCACAGGAGGTGCAGGTGTTGGATCTTCCTTTTGCTCTGGACAATGTGTTTCATACTGGAACTCAAATTGCAAACTTCTGCTGGCTCCTTCTAGTGCCCTTACTTGTATACGTTCCACATTCTTAAATCGATCTGAAGCAAAATAAAAAATTGTGTAGTGAGGACTCATAAGTCTATAAGTTTTCATTGGCATTAATCCCTCTTTAATGGGGGTGACTGAGGCAGAATACACATATCTTTCTCCATAACACTAATGTTGCTTGATTATGAAGAAGACATTAGGAATTCAATACTGTAATTATAATTTTGACCCATGGCAGCACAGTGGTTAGAGCACCTAACTCGGTAATTAATAAACCCCAGGAAATGACGAGCCCACCTCAGGGAAATATATTGTGTAGGACATCTAACCTCAATTCTCCAGCTGTAACCAGTCTGTACTTACCTAATTGTATTTATCTAAATGGGCTTACAGGAAAGAGCCTAGTGGCACATAAGATGGCATAAAAATGAACATCAATCTAAAGGAGAATGAAAATTTTAATTTCCTCATTAGTAAACAGTAGGTTGAACCAGGTGGGCTCAGGAGACCTATATTTTCTCCTTTTTTTGCATTCCTCTGTAGGAAATACAGCTATGTAGAAATATCTTTTTATTCATACAAGACTCCATATCCCACTGACAACACTATGTTAGCCACAAAATGTAACATAAGAATAGAAGTAGCAGGGTTTAAACATATTTTATATACATATAATGCCATAATACCCCTTGTGAGGGGTTGGTTGAGTCAAAGCAAAAATCTGGACTTTATGTGGGAGAAAAATACAAAGGAGAGGATCCCAGTCCCCCCACTCCATCCCAGTTAGTCAACTTTTACAACACAGAGGGAGAATTTAACTTAATCTTCCCACTGACATTCTTCTGTTAGTTGCTTTTCTACATGAAACATGGTTACTGGGTAGGAATGACTGCCAAACCCCCCCTTGCCAAGCTTTCATAATTGACTCCTATATCACACGGGGAAGAATGCTGATTACTTTTTCTCCACTAATTTTTTTTTTTTTCTGAAACGGTAGTAGCTCAATGGTTAGAGCAATCAACTCGGCAGGTAATGAGCCTACCACTGGTAGTTAGGAAGGGTATCCAGCCTTAATTCCCCAGTTCCAAGCTGTCTGTATCCACTCTATAATGGGGATTAATAGACACACACAAAACATCAAACAACAACAAGAAGTAAGGATCTCTCTTTTTAGTTACCACCAAAAGCTTAAAAAATTACAGAGGTAGAATTTATTCTCCCCATATTATATACCTGATGTACATCATGAATATTTTTCAAGTATTAATTAACCCTATCGTGCACTGTGATGCCATTGGCGTCCAGTTGAACAAAATTATTATTTTTAAATAAGGTTATATTCACGCCAATGGCGTCATTTTTTAATTGAGCATAAGTTTTGTCACACTCTCCTAAATGAACTAATTAGCAACTCTTTCCACACGCGTGGATTTGAGGGCAAGGCATAAAACAAAGGCAGTTTCTGTTTCCCTCACTCATCACTCAGACCGTACGTGTCTCTATGCACACTTTGTTTTATGTCCATAAACGGTCCTATGAAGTATTGTTTCTCATTTTTTATTGAGTCACGAAAAACTACAACAAATAACGAAGTCATTAATATACTATGCATAATAATAAATGTAGGTTTGGGGAAGGAAAATAGCTGAGAAACAAGATATCTCTGCACACTAAAAAACTGCCGGCCAGAGACAGGATTTCACAAATGAACACAGAAAAGGAAACTTATTGAAACTTATGGTGCGCAAGAGGATAAAAAGCAACATTAGTAAATTTTTAATTTAAGTTTTTGTTTGCCATATTTATGCATCACTATTAATCCCCATCACGGGGGTGGATAAAGACAGGCTGGAGCTGCATTATTACAGTCACCGCATGTTAAGGATCATTTATTGTTTATGTTTCAAGCTCTAAAACTATAAAACAATAATTTTTAAGTTCATACTGACCATCTTCTTCTGCTTCCTTGCCTGGGAAGTCACTACGTAGCTGCCCTCCACAAATGACTTTCTCTCCTACTTTAAGGAATGAACCTCCGCATTGCTCTTCATCAGTTGGAAACGTTATTTCTGGCTGGGTATCATCAACTTCGCTGACTGCTGGTGTATCATCATTGCTGTGATTTTCTTCATCTTTATGATTCGGGATTGATGTATTAACATTCCTGTTGCTGTTATCGTTATCAACGTTAGTGGCAGAGACGGCATCTATTGTAATTTCTATATTAGATTCATTAACGGAATTGCTTTCCATTTCAATTATATCTCCATCTACAGTTTCATTCTCTGTATATCCGCTGCTTGGGCTTTCACTCTCACTTCCTGTCTCAATAGAAACTGTATTTTTATCTGACAAACTATTATTTGTATTATCATTTTGCATTATTTCAGAGCCAAGAATTTCATCTTGCATATCCACTTCAGCAATACTTTCTGAATGTTCAGGTGGGGCCATATTATTTTCATTATTATATTTGCTTGGCTCACCATTTTCCAGTATTGGCACGTGGTGTTCCTGAGAAAGAACAGACTTTTGTGTTACTACATCATTACCCACACTTTCTGTAATAAATTCAATTTCGGCCACTTCCTTCTCAGCTTCATATTCAGTTTCAGATTCATCATTAGCATTTATGTGTGCTGGATCTGTCAACTTGCTTTCTGTGTCAGTGGCATCATTGTGAGATTGTATGTTAACCTCTGTATCACTTTCATTCGCTGGTGATGAGTCTGGTGACTGTACAACAACTGCATGAACTGGTGACTGAGACTCATCAACAAGTATACTATTGTCATTAATTGGATCTTCGTTTTTCATCTCATCATTATTGGTGTCTTTCTCCCCTGTATAGTTTGTTACTACAGCAAACTGGTTATTATCCATAAAACTGCTGAATCCTATATCAGAAGATACAACAACTTCTGGTGCAATATCTGGTGAAGGATCATTAGATTCCTGATTTTCTTCAGAATCCTCTAATATTAGCCACTGGATACCAGGGGTATGGTTTTCTGTTACCCCTTTATTATCTGAAGTATCATTATATGATACACTTAAATATTCATATTGTATATTCTCATTTTCATTTAAGTTATCATCTTTAGTATTTTGAATTACCTCGTTTTCTATTTGTAAAGAGTTGCTCTCTTCTGTGTCTATGTCTACTGCCCCTGGGATACGTGGAGCATCTTTATTTTGATCATCATCTTCATTATTCATATCACTATCATCTTTGATGCTCATGTCATCGTCTCCTTTATCATTCATATCATCATCTGTCATGTCATCAACAAATCCAGAGGCTTCATCTGCAGAAGTTTGTCCAGAATCATTTTTATGTTTTTCTTCACCAGAATTACTCATGAAAACAAGATTCCCATGTACCTGTACTGACTCTGGATCAAGTACCGTGATTTCAGCTTGTGTATTCCCAGACTCGTACTCAAAATTGTTAGTTTCAGCATTGGAGTCATCCCCTGGAACCATATTACTGTCACTAGGAGTGGTTAAAATATCCTCCAGTGTATATGCTTCGGTAACGTCAGTTTGATTTAACATATCATTGTCCTCCTCATCACCGGTATTTGAGACAGGGTGTTCTGCACTGCTTGAATCATTTTTGCTTTGAGTTTCAATATCATCCAATCCTGCTGAGAGTTCAATAGTATCCCCATTTAGTGTGAGGACAGTTTCAGCTACAGACCCTTCCACAGCAAAATTATCTGTAACGAACTCTGAAGTATCTGTTGTGGTAATGATATTTGCTGCTAAGAAGTCATTGATAATATCTGAAACGCTGTTGACTGAGTCATCAATATCCTGGGAATCAACAACAGGCTTGTTGCTATCATCATCAGGCTTTGTATATTCCAATGAATTTTCATTTACTTCTTCAGTATCCCCAGAATTTTGTTCTAAATCAAGTCTGGGTAGCTCGGATGTTGCTTCAGCATCATCGCTGAGAAAGTCTGGTGTTGTAACTTCTACTGAGGACTTGCGCAGCGTATTAAATGAGTTGAAATCGCCTTTACTTCCAGGTATTGCTCCATTGCCTAATTGCTCCTGTTGCAATTGGAGAACTACCCTCTGGATTTGGCTTATGACTTCTTCATTACCTGATGAATAGAGCATAGGGAACATTCCATGCATCTGATCAGGTGAATTAGAAATGTCTTCCACTGGTTTTTTACTGGAACTCTGGTTACTTGCTTCTTTCTGAGAAGCTGTCTCATTGCTTAATGAAGAAGAAATTTCATTTACCTGAGCATCTTCCACTGCAGTCTCAGTCTGTGGAACTGATATTGTTCTTGGAAATTCCATTTGCTTATCTAAATTTACATTATCCATATCTTTACTTGGAAGTGACTGAATTGGTGATGAGTGAGCCAGCAATAATCTAGATTCTGTACTTCGACCAGGACGGTTATGTTTGTTCTTACTCATTTTCCTTCTCCTCACAGTGTTGCTGTGCATGCGGTAAGAGTCTTTTTGTTCAATATCCACATTGGTGAACTTGCGTGTGCAAGAGTCTTCAACTCTGTTAGACCTAAAAAATATAAGATAAGTATAAGATAAAAATAAAGAATAAGAATTATTTACCAAATACAGTAATTACAAATACAGAAGAATAGTAATTTTTAACACAGCAAATTTGATAAGAGCCTTATATTGCTATTTAAATTTGTTTCCACTTACGCTTGCAACTTGCTAAAGCAAATGTCATAGTTGAGGTCATCCTTAAATTCTGCAGTCCCATAATTGAGGGATCTCACTTCAGCTTTGCCTTCACTGTGATACTGAAGACAGTTTGGAGGGGCTGTAAAAAGCAAAAAATTCTATTCTTAAGAAACGTTAAAAACACTTTTTGATATTCCCAATTAATATATGGAAAACTTCTATATATGGAGGAAACTTTAGTAGAAAGTGCTAAGGATTACTTAATGCTTAAGTATATAATTTTTGTATTAAACAGTATTTGCAAGTAAATCCTGCTAGTACACACAATTTACTTATTTTCTATAAAACGAAAATTTATTCCCCACTCATCAGTGGTTATAACTAAGGCACAGAAACAATAAAAGACTCACCATAATTTTGAGTCAGGTCACAGATATATTAAAACTCACCATTATTTTGAGAGTCAAGCTGAGTTACTAAAACACGCCATTCACGACCTGGTGCTTGTCCGTGATTTTGAAGTTTAACTCGCACTGTAACATCATTTTCCATATCCACATACACTGCAAAAAAGCTTAGTGTGAAACTAAGACAGGCATTAAGAACTTTACATATAAGAAGACAGGGCAGTGCCCCTCATCTTACGCTGTCGGTTCCCCAATGCTCTGTGTTATTTAAAAAATGCATATGTTCAAACCACTAATTTAAAATGCCTTTGTATTTTGCAGATAACCTACTCCAGACCTCCTATATACTTTAAATCCCATGTAAACTGTAATTTACTTAATTTTACCAAGTACATAAACTTTGCCAAATACTGTACAATTATATGTTAAAACAATACTGTAGATAAAATAATTATTGTTTTTTTCATAAATTTAATATATTATCTGACCACATATGTTCAAAACCATACTTTAAAATCTCGTAAGATGTGGGCCCACTATATGAAATATGAGTATGTAATATAGAGGATGTAAGCAATAAGCATTTCATTTACCATGTTGAAAACTGTTGTCACCACAGAGTTTTGGAGTGATTTCTACATCTACATCTCTCCCATTGATATTTTCCTTCTTTGTTACTTCGAAGTAGTCATCTAGACAACGGCCACGACGAGGCCCTTCCAGTTGGAGAGATTGGAAGTCGAGCCTAGCTTGCTTAACCTAAGGGAATTATATAGAATACTGTGTTGGTAAGCTCTCATGTCCGCCCTTATTCTGTACTATATTCTTAATTATTCTACCCATTGGACTAAATATTAGTAGATGCTCAAGCAGTAGCATCTGCGACTCTGAGGAGTCAGGTCGTGGGTTCGCGCCCCTCACGGTCTGAAGTTAGCAAGGGCATGCACTCAGGGTAAAGATTACATCTGCCAAAACAAGTCCTTTGCAAGAAGGTGACCGTCCTAGCCCTTGGTAGAAAAAAAAGAGTCCGTGATATAAAATCGGAACTGCTGAACATTATCCTTCTGATGGGAAGCAGTAAGATAAATATCCAAATTTAGGATAAAATTGATGACACTGACTTGGCAGTCAATGCAATTATCTTTTCTGATAGTACTGTATATTCATCCTATATTAATACAACAACAATGATCAACAATTAGCTTTCCTGTGTGTACTGTATAATCATTATACATTAATTTAACTACGATTAATAACAATTACATTACAGACGCCTCAAAAATAAAAAAAAAAAGATAATTATGATGACGTCCATGATGGTGATGTCTTACCCTCGGAATTTCCTTTTGGATGGTAACAGTACAATCTGCAGAATCTCTGGATCTCTCAGGGAAGTCTTTATTGACAAACCAGGTTCTATTACGTCCTATGGTGCCTCCACATACTGATGGAACTGTAGTAAAAGAAATCACTCAGTAGTTGAAATAGGAAAGCACTTTAGGACTTATTATATCACGCCATTACAAGAGCTCTTGACTTGAAGAGTGACAAACCCATGAATGATCCAGCCACAGTAAGGGCATCCAGCCTTACTTCCCCAGCTCCAAGCTAATTATGTCCAACCCATAATTGGAACTAACAGAGACACAAAATGGCATACAACAAAACTATATATAAGTTCTGCATTTTACCTAAACAAAAATGGATAATGCAATGCCTCTAAGGTAATTAAATTGTCTTTTACCTCCATATGTTTTCTACAGAGACATATAAGGATTTATGTGATTCTCAGACTCAGCACATCCTTAGAGGAAACTGGATTTCCTGTTGTAGTTTGAATATATACAAATACTGATGTTTCATTTGGAAAAAATATTCCTAGCCAAAAATTATTATGGTAAACCTTTTTTTTTTTTGCATTCTTATAATTGTTAAATGTTTGTCATAATCATAATATATATAGCCAAATTTTATAAAATTCTATTATCTTAAAGGATATAAATAAAAGAAATTTCTATCAGATATCCAATACTGTATATGTTAAATTTGATAATAAGATTACAATTAATACATGTGTTCAAAAATACACATTTCAAATGTTTTAACTCTAAAAGAGCTAATTACATGCCATTTATTCAGATTCTAAATAAAATCTACTCAGTATAAATACTTAATATCAAGCCTACATAAAACTTTCATATAATATAATTAAAACATTTTCTGTATACTCACTGACACAGCAAACACCTCCTGTAGGGCAAGTCCCTGAGTCGACCCCACCAGCTTCTGTGCAAGACTGTTTGTTGTAACATGTTCCTACAGTTAGCAGTCCGTTAGTAGCTAAACATTCATTTGGTTCAACTCTAGCTGGTGGTGCAAAGAAGGAAAATCCAACTGAAAGTAGAGGAAAATCTGTCAGTTGTTGATAAAGTACAAAAAAATTATACATTCATATACAATGACCGTAATCCCCCTTGTAAGGAGTGTGGTTAAGTCAAAGCACACATGAAACCAGAAACCAGTCCACAAAACTTTGCCCGTCTTGACTCCATGAGTATTCAAGAAGTGTCATAATCTCTCCAATCACACCCCTTGGTTAATCTACAGGGAAAGTCAAGAAAACCTTTCAGCCATGGAACCCAACAGCCATAGCTGCTTTCCCACAACTGATTCATCTTGTGGCAACTCCCTCCCACACTCACCCATCCCACTTTACAGCACTAAGAAGTAGCAAGGAAATCCTATTTATAAATTCTCCACCCACCCCTATCTCTCACAACCTCTCTTCTCTACTCCACTGATGTAGATATGCACTCAAGTCTTTTTTCATCTCATCCACTCAGCAGGTCTTCCTTTAACTTCTGCTTTTCACTTTCTTTTTGTTAGTCATTCCTCATTCATTCTTTCCATATGTCCAAACATCTCAGCATACTCTGTTTTAAACATATCCTATAGCTTTCTGCCAGCACATGTCCTCTGCATTACCTCCTCAATTCTTAATCTGTGTTCTTGACACATCTATCAGTATTACTGTCCACAATCCCAGAAGAAGAAAATGCAGTCCCGCACATCCCCGGGGGGACCGGCCAGGAGAGAGCCAGGGCGGGCAGAAGAAGTGCAGCGGGGTGAGTGGGAGGCAGAGGCTGTAAGCTCTTTAGTTTGAAAGTAAGGAATAGGATTATATAAAGGATAAAGAGCATGGAAAGCAAAGGTTGCTCAACCTTACTCCTAGATTAGCATCCCATCTATAGGCAAAATATACTACGCTAAACAGTTACTCCCATGATTTAACAGGTGTATATAAA
>JAXCGZ010013911.1:2500-5000 GCA_037179515.1 Halocaridina rubra | reverse complement strand
AATGAGAATGGGTACAAGTGCAAGAAGGCCCAAGCTTGACTACTCGGTGGCTGGAGTACAACTTCAAGAGACAGAAAATGAGAGAGATCTAGGAGTAAACATTCTGGCAGATTTGTCTCCAGAAATACATATAAATGACATAGTAAGGGCAGCATATGCATTCTTATCAAATGTAAGGGTAGCCTTCAGGCACATGGACAAGGAAATGTTCAGAAATATTTATGTAACCTATGTGAGGCCAAAACTCGAATATGCAGCCCCCTTTTGGAATCCGCACTTGAAAAAGCACATAGCTAAGCTTGAAAAAGTTCAAAGACATGCCACGAAACTGGTGCCAGAAATACGCAATCTCAGTTATGATGAGAGGCTGAGGGAATTAGACTTACCATCACTCGAAGCTAGAAGAGTGAGGGGGGATATGGTGACAGTCTTTAAATTCCTTCATGGTTATGATAGAGTGGATAGGGATCGATATTTTGATATGGTTGGCTCTAGAACTGGAGGTCATAGTTTGAAGCTTCGTAAGAAATCTTCTTTGCAGGATGAAAGTAAATTCTTTTTCAGTGTAAGAGTAGTTGATAATTGGAATTGGCTAAGCGAGGAGGTAGTTAATGCTATCTCAATGCATAGTTTTAAGGACAGGTATGATAAGTATGACTAAGTCTAAAATGGAAGCGATCAGGAGACGGGAAGATACGAGCTTTGGGCTCTTTCCCGTAAACACAATTAGGTAATCACAATTAGGTAATCACACACACACACACACACACACACATATATATATATATATATATATATATATATATATATATATATATATATATATATATATATATATATATATATATATATATATATATATATGTGTGTGTGTGTGTGTGTGTGTGTGTGTGTGTGTGTGTGTGTGTGTGTGTGTGTGATTACCTAATTGTGATTACCTAATTGTGTTTACGGGAAAGAGCCCAAAGCTCGTATCTTCCCGTCTCCTGATCGCTTCCATATTAGACTTAGTCATACTTATCATACCTGTCCTTAAAACTATGCATTGAGATAGCATTAACTACCTCCTCGCTTAGCCAATTCCAATTATCAACTACTCTTACACTGAAAAAGTATTTCCTTACATTCTGCAAAGAAGTTTTCTTACGAAGCTTCAAACTATGACCTCTAGTTCTAGAGCCAGCCATATCAAAATATCGATCCCTATCCACTCTATCATAACCATGAAGGAATTTAAAGACTGTCACCATATCCCCCCTCACTCTTCTAGCTTCGAGTGATGGTAAGTCTAATTTCCTCAGCCTCTCATCATAACTGAGATTGCGTATTTTTGGCACCAGTTTCGTGGCATGTCTTTGAACTTTTTCAAGCTTAGCTATGTGTTTTTTTCAAATGCGTGTGTGTGTGTTAACCTCTGTATATATTTGTTAAAGCATGAGACCCAGGGAAAGCATGTGTAATTACCTAATTGTGCTTCCCTTAAAGAGCCTCATGCTCGTAACTCCCGGACTCTTGGTCGGTTCCATTTTCGTATATAGTAATACTTATCATACTTGTCCTTAAAACTACAGATTGTTTTTTATTTCTTTATGAGTGTGATACTGGGACGGGCAAAAATAAAAATAAATGCCCTCATCAATAAAGGCCCGGGCACGAAGAAAACATTAAAACGAGGGAAGAGAAAAAGGTTACGGACAAGGCAGAGATGCGGTAATGATACATAAAGGAAAAGAACAGACTGAAAGACAAGTCAAAGTATTGAGGACCAAGAGATATGGCAGGATTAGGCCCTGAGATGTCGATAGATTCGCGTTTTAGAAGGAAGATAGCTTATAAACATTAGGAACGACAGAAGGAGGAAGAGAGTTCCGGAGTCTGGAGGTAAATGGGAAGAATCAGTCGCTGCACTGACCAATCCGCAAGCTACAAATATCCACAGAGTACCTGTGAGTTAGCATCAACTACCTCCTCGCTTAGCGAATTCCGATCATAAACTACTCTTACACTATAAAAAAAAATATATACTTCCTTACAGCCTGCAGAGAAGTGGTCTTAAGAAGCTTCAAATTATGACCTCTAGTTCTAGAGCCAGCCTATGGATTGAGTTAGCATTAACTACCTCCTCGCTTAGCCAATTCCAATTATCAACTACACCGCCACTAAAAAAAGTACTTCCTTTCATCCTGCAAAGAAGTTTTCTTACGAAGCTTCAAACTATAACCTCTAGTTCTAGTGCCAGCCATATCAAAATATCGATCCCTATCCACTCTATCATAACCATGAAGGAATTTAAAGACTGGCACCATATCCCTCCTCAATCTTCTAGCTTCGAGTGATGGTAAGTCTAATTCCCTCAGCCTCTCATCATAACTGTGTGTAGCTCGTTCTCACGGGGAGAGACATCTCCATTCCCATGCTAAAGTAGACGAATGATAGATAAGAAAATGCCATTATACTACAGTGCACACAATAGGTATTCATACAATATATCTGCAGTTAT
>JAXCGZ010013910.1:35000-46102 GCA_037179515.1 Halocaridina rubra | reverse complement strand
CCGTGGATTGACTCTCAGTTAAAAGAGCAAATGAAAAGGAGAGATGACCTCCTAAGGCAATTTAAATCTGATAGACAAAACTCCGAGATGGAAAGAGCCTATAGAAGAGAAAGAAACTTTACTAAAACAATGTTGTCCGAAAAGAAGAAAAATCATTACAGGGAAGAATTTTCCAAGTATAGGGGCAATATCAAAGGAACTTGGAATGTTATAAAAAGAATAATTCCTGCGAATAAGGAAATCTTAGAAAATTCTGACCTTCTCAGTGATAATGTGGAAAAGCGAGTGAATGATTTTAATAAGTATTTTGCTGAAATAGGTAAGTCCACATATGAAAAGTCCCAAGATAATAATGACTTGATTATTAATCAACCACATAATTGCCAGCCTCCAGCTGAAAGAAATATTATCAATAATTTTAGACCGCACCCAATCGATTTAGTCACATCATAAAGAACCTCAAACCAACAAACTCTTGTGGTTCCGATGGGATACAACTTCGCTTCCTAATTGACTCATTGCCAGTTACAGTGTTTTTCATTTTAGTCATTGTTAATACATCCATTGTTACAGGCATTTATCCTAACCTCTGGCAGCATCCCTATATCATCCCCGTTTTTAAGAGTGGAGATACTAATAATGTTGAAAATTATAGGCCAATCTCTCTTCTCAGCATTCTGTCTAAAATACTTGAGAAGGTAGTTGCCACCCAGTTAATAAATTTCCTTGAATCAAATTGTCTATTATGTGAAGAACAACACGGTTTTCGGCCTAAACTTTCGACCGAGACGGCCCTACTTAAAATTACTGATAAAATTTATAGTAATATTGAAAATAAGAAAATATCACTTTTATTATTGTTAGATTTGTCTAAAGCATTTGACAGTGTACACCATCAAATTCTAATGAGAAAACTTTCCAAAGTTCATGTTGACTCATTTTGGTTCGAAAATTATCTGAAAGATCGAATTCAATCAGTTCGAATGGGCTCGACTCTCTCTTCTTCTTTATATATCAGTTTTGGCGTTCCTCAGGGTTCAATTTTGGGTCCTCTGCTTTTCCTAATATATGTTAATGATTTACCTCAATTTATAAGAGATTGCCTACTTGTTATGTATGCTGATGACACCCAGATTATGCTTACTGGTGACATTGATAGAATTCCTGAAATCTTAAAAAGGGCTGAAGATATATTAAACTGTGCCAAAAGTTATTTTAACAGTAATGGTCTTTTACTGAACGAAAATAAAACTAAATTCGTTATTTTTGGATCAAATCAATACCTGTTCCGCATTCCTGAGAACATCAGTATAAATTTCAACAATGTTTCACTCTTCCCATCTAATAAGGTTAAAAATCTAGGAGTTATTATGGACAGTACCATGACATTTAATTTTCATATCGATGAACTACATAAAAAAGTGAACGGGACCCTTATTTACTTGAACAGAGTCTATGAAAGATTCGAGCCTGATTGTAGGGTAATTGTAGTACAAACATTGATTTTAAGTATTCTCAACTACTGTCTGAGTGTTTGGGGTTCCACGACTAAGACCCAGATGTTACGAGTGAAAAGGCTCCAGAATTTTGCTGCAAGAGTTGCCATAGGGGGGGTGCATAAATATGATCACGTGACTCCCCTCTTTGAGAGATTGGGTTGGCTAAGGATGGACATGAAGTTCATATATAATATCTGTCTTTTAGTTTTTAAAATAAATCATGGAATATTACCGGAATGGCTCTTCTCATTGCCAACAGTTAATCAAGTGCGTATCAATAACGTCAACACCAGATATCAGAATTCTTTTTACGTGCCCAGAACTTCCACTGATATTGGGGCAAGAGCCTTAAATGTAATGGGCCCGAGACTTTGGAACTCTTTACCCGCAAACTTAAGAAGCTGCCAAACATTACCCTCACTTAAATCTCATCTTTTAAATCACCTACTTAATAAGTGATTTTAGTCTCATTATTATCCTCCCATTGGGTAGACGAAGTGTACCTATGCTTATTTTAATGTGTAAATATTTTGATTTTGTGCTTTGCAAATTTCATTTGTTTTATTTTGACATTTTACATTGTAATTTGTAATTAGATTAATTATCATGTAATAGCCATTTTTGATGGAATAAAGTTTTTGACTTTGACTTTGACTTTGACTCTCTCTCTCTCTCTCTCTCTCTCTCTCTCTCTCTCTCTCTCTCTCTCTCTCTCTCTCGCTCTCTCTCTCTCTCTCTCTCTCTCTCTCTCTCTCTCTCTCTCTCTCTCTCTCTCTCTCTCTCTCTCTCTCTCTCTCTCTCTCTCTCTCTCTCTTTCTCTCTCTCTCTCTCTCTATGCGACCGACCTAATGCTAACACTCTTGACCACTATTGTCTTCAGTGCCCCACAGTGAGAGATGTTTTACCACGAGGTCAGAACTTAATACAGATCTGCTCATTTTTACTTAATGATGACAACCTTGATGTTATTCTTGCTCGTTATCCTCACTTTGGTGGCCATTAATTATATTGAATTATACATATATTTTCTGTATGTTGCTGTATAATTCTGTTTGTGCATTCTGCGTTTCTCTGAGCTTTACTTTTGCATATAATGTACTCTGTGCTGCCATACTGTGAGTTGTGTGTTAGTATGCAGCAATGTTCTATCAATGTGTACACCTCCCTGTAAACTATGTTCAATTCTTTGTTTTGTATCCATTTGAAGCATTATTTGTATGAACTCATGTAATGTCTGACGCCTTGGCGCAATAAATTAATAAAATAATAAAAATAATCTCTCTCTCTCTCTCTCTCTCTCTCTCTCTCTCTCTCTCTCTCTCTCTCTCTCTCTCTCTCTCTGTTTGGGGTTTATCTTATTTTCAACATTATAGTGTTATTAATATTTCTTGGTTCTAAACACCATTCTATCTATCTGCACGAAATCTTAATATAAGTAGTGTCAGCTGAGCGAAAAAGAAAACGTATACAATTCGTTCAAAGAAATCTTATATCATGCTGTAATCATGGGAAACTTAAATAAAATACCTGTATATATATATATATATATATATATATATATATATATATATATATATATATATATATATATATATATATATATATATATATATATATATATATATATATATATATATATATATATATACACACACACACCTGTAACCTATGTGAGGCCAAAACTCGAATATGCAGCCCCCTTTTGGAATCCGCACTTGAAAAAGCACATAGCTAAGCTTGAAAAAGTTCAAAGACATGCCACGAAACTGGTGCCAGAAATACGCAATCTCGGTTATGATGAGAGGCTGAGGGAATTAGACTTGCCATCACTCGAAGCTAGAAGAGTAAGGGGGGATATGGTGACAGTCTTTAAATTCCTTCATGGTTATGATAGAGTGGATAGGGATCGATATTTCGATATGGCTGGCTCTAGAACTAGAGGTCATAGTTTGAAGCTTCGTAAGAAAACTTGTTTGCAGGATGTAAGGAAATACTTTTTCAGTGTAAGAGTAGTTGATAATTGGAATTGGCTAAGCGAGGAGGTAGTTAATGCTATCTCAATCCATAGTTTTAAGGACAGGTATGATAAGTATCACTAAGTCTAAAAATGGAACCGATCAGGAGACGGGAAGATACGAGCTTTGGGCTCTTTCCCGTAAACACAATTAGGTAATCACAATTAGGTAATCACACACACACGAATATGCAGCCCCCTTTTGGAATCCGCACTTGAAAAAGCACATAGCTAAGCTTGAAAAAGTTCAAAGACATGCCACGAAACTGGTGCCAGAAATACGCAATCTCGGTTATGATGAGAGGCTGAGGGAATTAGACTTGCCATCACTCGAAGCTAGAAGAGTAAGGGGGGATATGGTGACAGTCTTTAAATTCCTTCATGGTTATGATAGAGTGGATAGGGATCGATATTTCGATATGGCTGGCTCTAGAACTAGAGGTCATAGTTTGAAGCTTCGTAAGAAAACTTCTTTGCAGGATGTAAGGAAATACTTTTTCAGTGTAAGAGTAGTTGATAATTGGAATTCGCTAAGCGAGGAGGTAGTTAATGCTATCTCAATCCATAGTTTTAAGGACAGGTACGATAAGTATCACTAAGTCTAAAATGGAACCGATCAGGAGACGGGAAGATACGAGCTTGGGCTCTTTCCCGTAAACACAATTAGGTAATCACACACACACACACACACACACACACACACACACACACCGTGATAACATATCTTGGTTAGCAAGTCAGTTTATCAGTTAGGAAGAATATATAACAGAAACAGGTGGGTGCCACCACAAACACAAATTCGAATTTTCCTTCAGGTTTGACTTTTGTTTTTCTTTTTCTTTTTATACTTAAATTACCATGGTCAAGTTTTTAAGTTAAGATGTGTGTTACCAGAAAGGAGACAAACTGAGTCACTAAATAGCACTTATATGGAGATATAAAAATTCTGTGTGAAGCTAAATTAGAAGTTTTTCTCTTTTCTTTTTTTTCCTCTTTCTCGTCTTCTTTCTATATTCTGTGAGAGGGAGAACATAAAAATGTCGGGAGAAGGGGTAGTCATCAGGGGACTTAAACAGAGAATCAAGAAGTTAGAGGAAATGGTTATAAGCCTTGATGATAAAATTCGGAATATGGATGGAGAAATGAAAGAGAATGAAACACTCAGAGAACAAGCAAGATCTTTGGAGGAAGCAAATAAAGCACAAGGGCAGGAGAGAAAGGAACTAGAAAAAAGAATAAAGAAGCTGGAAAAGGAAAAGAGTCAACTAGAATCTAGAATTTCTAAACAAGAAGATAAAAACAAACAGCTAAATGACAACCTAAAGGAATTAGATGTTAGTTCACTGCTCTCTTCTGAGAGAGACGAGATTGCTGCTTGGAATGTTCAGATTAAGGAAAACATTGAACAGTTCAGAAAAGTTCCAGGAGCTGAATATGGAAAATGATGCCATGAAAACGTCCTTTGCTGATGCACTAAAGGGGAATGTGGCAGTAAAAGAGGCTGTAAAGGTGGTGGCACTGGAAAACATACAAACAGTTGACTATAAAGAGACAGTAATCGAAAAAATGAAAGACGTTGTGATGGAAAGGGCAAACCCACTCATCAGACAGGCACTTGATAAGGAGAAGACAGTGGTAATCTCAGGAATAAGTGAATCCCAGGAGCCAACATGGCAGGGGAGACTTGAAGAAAATAAAGCTAGGGTTGTAGACCTGATAAGAAAGCTTGGAGTAGTATGTGGTCCTGAGGATATTGTAAACATACACCAACTAGGTAAATATTCGAGGGAAGGAAAGCCGAGACCAACAAAAGTAACCTTTGAGAGAGGGGAAACATGTAGGGAAATATTGTTGAGAAAAAAAAGTCTAAAAGACCTTCAAGAATGCAAAGAAGTGTTCATTAGACGATACAGAACACAGGAAGAGATGGGAAAGATCAAAAACTTGTTGCAAGAGGCAAGAAGGTTAAATGAGGAAAGAAATGAAGAAGAGAAGAAAAATTTTTGTTACAGAATACTTCCAGACAAAGGGGAGATAAAGAAGATAATGACAGAAGATCAGGGGATGGGGCCTCATTAAGATTGTTATACACAAATGCTGATGGATTAGCTGGTAAGGCAGTAGAATTAAAAGATAGGATTCACAACAGTAAGGCAGATATAGTAGCAATTACAAAGACTAAGTTGAGTGAGGACATAAACAGTGTCACAGTTTTTCCTAAGGGCTTCAGAATACTAAGGGTTGAAAGATGTGAGAGGACTCTCATAAGTGAGAGGATTCAAGTTGAAGAAATAAACTTGGCTATAGAAAGTGAGTTCAGGGAATTTCTTGTTGCTCGCATAAATACTGGGTCAGAGAGCATTATAATAACTGTTGTATACAACCCACCAAGGAACCAAAATAGGCTTGAAATTTATGAGGAAAGTCACATAGGTACTATTGAAGTCATAAACTCAGTTGTTAACATGGCACGGGAGAAAAAATGTAGGATTTTGATTATGGGAGACTTTAATCATAAAGAGATAGATTGGATAAATCTTGACCCACACAGTGGTGAGGACTCATTTGGGGCAAGATTCCTAGATTGCGTACAAGGGAATTTCCTACACCAACATGTAATGGAACCAACAAGAGCCAGGGGTGGGGATGAGCCATCACTACTTGATCTAGTGTTCACAGATAATGTGTTGGATATTGAAAAAATTGAGTATGAACCACCAATTGGAAAGAGTGACCACTGTGTGTTGTTGATGGAGTATATCATTGAAGATATTCTTCCTGAGAGTAGAGGCACTGAGGACATGAGGAGGAACTATCCGAAAGGAGATTACATCAAAATGAATGAGCTTTTTGCAGTTATTGACTGGAGAACCTTATTTTACAACAAATCTGTACAAAAAATGTATGACATCTTTTGTGAGAAATATGGGAAGATAGTAGATTGCTGCATACCTGTCACCAAAGTAGGTGTAATTCATGCCAGAGAGAAATGGTTCGATAATGGGTGTAAAAGAGCTAAGGAGTGGAGAGACAAATGCTGGAAAAGGTATAGGAGGAGAAAAAACATAAATGCCTGGCAAACCTACAAAAGAGCAAGAAATGACTACCTAAGTAAAAGGAGAGAGGCAGAGAGAGATTATGAGAGGGACATCACCAGGAAGGCTAAAGAAAATCCCAAGCTTTTCCACAGCTTTATCAGAGGAAAACTGAAGGTAAAAGAACAGGTTTTAAGGCTAAAGAGAGCGGATGGAAGCATCACTGAGACGGACGAAGAGATCTGCAAAGAATTGAACAAGGAGTTTCAGTCACTATTTACAGCAGAAAATACCCCACCCCCTCAGATTGCAGTGATAGAAGCTCAAGGGCCGGTATTAGAGAACAGCAACCTTACAGCCACAGAGGTATGCAAAGCGCTGATGGATTTAGACGTTCATAAAGCTGCAGGTCCTGATGACATATCCCCTCATGTGCTTAAAAAATGCGCAAACACAATATCAGTGGCACTAAGTATCATATTTAAGGAGTCACTGGAGTCGGGGGAGATTCCAAGATGCTGGAAACAAGCAAATGTGATACCTATCTTCAAAAAGGGAAGGAGGGATACGGCTCTGAACTATAGACCAGTTTCCTTGACCAGCATAGTTTGCAAAGTTATGGAGAAACTACTAAGGAAACATATCTCTCTTCACTTGGAATCCTTCAACTTTTTGTCAGTGAGGCAACATGGCTTCAGAGAAGGTAGATCAACAGTAACAAACTTATTAGAATTTTATGATGAGGTAAGCCAAATCTTACAGGAAAGAGAGGGCTGGGCAGATTGCATATTCCTAGACTTCCAGAAGCGTTTGACACTGTTCCACATGGGAGACTTATTAGGAAGCTGCAATCAATGGCTAGAATAGGTGGAAATGTCTTGGAATGGATAAAAACTTACTTAGAAGGAAGGGAACAGAGGGTTAGAGTAAGACACTCAGTGTCTGAATGGAGAAGAGTTAGTAGTGGAGTTCCACAGGGTTCAGTTTTAGGGCCACTTTTGTTCCTTGTATATGTAAATGACCTACCAGAGTCTGTAAATTCATTCATGAATATGTTTGCAGATGATGCAAAGATTGTGAAGAAAGCAAAAAACGAGAACAATGGTAGAGAACTTCAGGAGGATCTAAATAATCTGCATGAGTGGTCAGAAAAGTGGCTAATGAAATTCAATACCTCAAAATGTAAGGTAATGAGAATGGGTACAAGTGCAAGAAGGCCCAAGCTTGACTACTCGGTGGCTGGAGTACAACTTCAAGAGACAGAAAATGAGAGAGATCTAGGAGTAAACATACTGGCAGATTTGTCTCCAGAAATACATATAAATGGCATAGTAAGGGCAGCATATGCATTCTTATCAAATGTAAGGGTAGCCTTCAGGCACATGGACAAGGAAATGATCAGAAATATTTATGTAACCTATGTGAGGCCAAAACTCGAATATGCAGCCCCCTTTTGGAATCCGCACTTGAAAAAGCACATAGCTAAGCTTGAAAAAGTCCAAAGACATGCCACGAAACTGGTGCCAGAAATACGCAATCTCGGTTATGATGAGAGGCTGAGGGAATTAGACTTGCCATCACTCGAAGCTAGAAGAGTAAGGGGGTATATGGTGACAGTCTTTAAATTCCTTCATGGTTATGATAGAGTGGATAGGGATCGATATTTCGATATGGCTGGCTCTAGAACTAGAGGTCATAGTTTGAAGCTTCGTAAGAAAACTTCTTTGCAGGATGTAAGGAAATACTTTTTCAGTGTAAGAGTAGTTGATAATTGGAATTGGCTAAGCGAGGAGGTAGTTAATGCTATCTCAATCCATAGTTTTAAGGACAGGTACGATAAGTATCAATAAGTCTAAAATGGAACCGATCAAGAGACGGGAAGATACGAGCTTTGGGCTCTTTCCCGTAAACACAATTAGGTAATCACACACACACACACACACACACACACACACACAGAGACAAGATTGCTGCTTGGAATGTCCAGATTAAGAAAAACATTGAACAGTTCAGAAAAGAGTTCCAGGAGCTGAACATGGAAAATGATGCCATGAAAACTTCCTTTGCTGATGCACTAAAGGGGAATGTGGCAGTAAAAGAGGCTGTAAAGGTGGTGGCACTGGAAAACATACAAACAGTTGACTATAAAGAGACAGTAATCGAAAAAATGAAAGACGTTGTGATGGAAAGGGCAAACCCACTCATCAGACAGGCACTTGATAAGGAGAAGACAGTGGTAATCTCAGGCATAAGTGAATCCCAGGAGCCAACATGGCAGGGGAGACTTGAAGAAAATAAAGCTAGGGTTGTAGACCTGATAAGAAAGCTTGGAGTAGAATGTGGTCCTGAGGATATTGTAAACATACACCAACTAGGTAAATATTCGAGGGAAGGAAAGCCGAGACCAACAAAAGTAACCTTTGAGAGAGGGGAAACATGTAGGGAAATATTGTTGAGAAAAAAAGTCTAAAAGACCTTCAAGAATGCAAAGAAGTGTTCATTAGACGATACAGAACACAGGAAGAGATGGGAAAGATCAAAAACTTGTTGCAAGAGGCAAGAAGGTTAAATGAGGAAAGAAATGAAGAAGAGAAGAAAAATTTTCGTTACAGATTTCTTCCAGACAAAGGGGAGATAAAGAAGATAATGACAGAAGATCAGGGGATGGGGCCTCATTAAGATTGTTATACACAAATGCTGATGGATTAGCTGGTAAGGCAGTAGAATTAAAAGATAGGATTCACAACAGTAAGGCAGATATAGTAGCAATTACAGAGACTAAGTTGAGTGAGGACATAAATAGTGTCACAGTTTTTCCTAAGGGCTTCAGAATACTAAGGGTTGAAAGATCTGAGAGGACTGGTGGAGGGATAGCACTGCTCATAAGTGAGAGGATTCAAGTTGAAGAAATAAACTTGGCTATAGAAAGTGAGTTCAGGGAATTTCTTGTTGCTCGCATAAATACTGGGTCAGAGAGCATTATAATAACTGTTGTATACAACCCACCAAGGAACCAAAATAGGCTTGAAATCTATGAGGAAAGTCATATAGGTACTATTGAAGTCATAAACTCAGTTGTTAACATGGCACGGGAGAAAAAATGTAGGATTTTGATTATGGGAAACTTTAATCATAAAGTGATAGATTGGATAAATCTTGACCCACACAGTGGTGAGGACTCATTCGGGGCAAGATTCCTAGATTGCGTACAAGGGAATTTCCTACACCAACATGTAATGGAACCAACAAGAGCCAGGGGTGGGGATGAGCCATCACTACTTGATCTAGTGTTCACAGATAATGTGTTGGATATTGAAAATATTGAGTATGAACCACCAATTGGAAAGAGTGACCACTGTGTGTTGTTGATGGAGTATATCATTGAAAATATTCTTCCTGAGAATAGAGGCACTGAGGACATGAGGAGGAACTATCCGAAAGGAGATTACATCAAAATGAATGAGCTTTTTGCGGTTATTGACTGGAGAACCTTATTTTACAACAAATCTGTACAAAAAATGTATGACATCTTTTGTGAGAAATATGGGAAGATAGTAGATTGCTGCATACCTGTCACCAAAGTAGGTGTAATTCATGCCAGAGAGAAATGGTTCGATAATGGGTGTAAAAGAGCTAAGGAGTGGAGAGACAAATGCTGGAAAAGGTATAGGAGGAGAAAAAACATAAATGCATGGCAAACCTACAAAAGAGCAAGAAATGACTACCTAAGTAAAAGGAGAGAGGCAGAGAGAGATTATGAGAGGAACATCACCAGGAAGGCTAAAGAAAATCCCAAGCTTTTCCACAGCTTTATCAGAGGAAAACTGAAGGTAAAAGAACAGGTTTTAAGGCTAAAGAGAGCGGATGGAAGCATCACTGAGACGGACGAAGAGATCTGCAAAGAATTGAACAAGGAGTTTCAGTCAGTATTTACAGTAGAAAATACCCCACCCCCTCAGATTGCAGTGATAGAAGCTCAAGGGCCGGTATTATAGAACATCAACCTTACAGCCACAGAGGTATGCAAAGTGCTGATGGATTTAGACGTTCATAAAGCTACAGGTCCTGATGACATATCCCCTCATGTGCCTAAAAAATGCGCAAACACAATATCAGTGGCACTAAGTATCATATTTAAGGAGTCACTGGAGTCGGGGGAGATTCCAAGATGCTGGAAACAAGCAAATGTGATACCTATCTTCAAAAAGGGAAGGAGGGATACGGCTCTGAACTATAGACCAGTTTCCTTGACCAGCATAGTTTGCAAAGTTATGGAGAAACTACTAAGGAAACATATCTCTCTTAACTTGGAATCCTTCAACTTTTTGTCAGTGAGGCAACATGGCTTCAGAGAAGGTAGATCAACAGTAACAAACTTATTAGAATTTTACGATGAGGTAAGCCGAATCTTACAGGAAACAGAGGGCTGGGCAGATTGCATATTCCTAGACTTCCAGAGAGTGTTTGACACTGTTCCACATGGGAGACTTATTAGGAAGCTGCACTCAATGGCTAGAATAGGTGGAAATGTTTTGGAATGGATAAAAACTTACT
>JAXCGZ010013910.1:17500-32500 GCA_037179515.1 Halocaridina rubra | reverse complement strand
TATATATATATATTTACCCTCATGTACTTAAAAAAAAGCGCAAACTCAATATCAGTGGCACTAAGTATCATATTTAAAAAGTCACTGGAGTCAGGGGAGATTCCAAGATGCTGGAAACAAGCAGACGTGATACCTATCTTCAAAAAGGGAAGGAGAGCAACGGCTCTGAACCATAGACCAGTTTCCTTGACCAGCATAGTTTGCAAAGTTATGGAGAAACTACTAAAGAAACATATCTCTCTTCACTTGGAATCCTTCAGCTTTTTGTCAGTGAGGCAACATGGCTTCAGAGAAGGTAGATCAACAGTAACAAACTTATTAGAATTTTATGATGAGGTAAACCGAATCTTACAGGAAAGAGAGGTCTGCGCAGATTGCATATTCCTAGACTTCCAGAAAGCGTTTGACACTGTTCCTCGTGGGACTCATATTAGGAAGCTGCAAACAATGGCTAGAATAGGTGGAAATGTCTTGAAATAGATAAAACTTACTTAGAAGGAAGGGAACAGAGGGCTAGAGTAAGACACTCAGTGCCTGAATGGAGAAGAGTAAGTAGTGGAGTTCCATAGGGTTCAGTTTTAGGGCCACTTTTGTTCCTTGTGTATGTAAATGACCTACCAGAGTCTGAAAATTCATTCATGAATATGTTTGCAGATGATGCAAGGATTGTGAAGAAAGTTAAAAACGAGAACAATGGTAGAGAACTTCAGGAAGATCTAAATAGTCTGCATGAGGGGTCGGAAAAGTGGCTAATGAAATTCAGTACTTCAAAATGTAAGGTAATGAGAATGGGTACAAGTGCAAGAAGGCTCAAGCTTGACTACTCGGTGGCTGGAGTACAACTTCAAGAGACAGAAAATGAGAGAGATCTAGGAGTAAACATACTGGTAGATTTTTCTCCAAAAATACATATAAATGGCATAGTAAGGGCAGCATATGCATTCTTATGAAATGTATTTGAAGCCTTCAGGCACATGGACAAGGAAATGTTCAGAAATATTTATGCAACCTATGTGAGGCTAAAACTCGAATATGCAGCCCCCTTTTGGAATCCGCACTTGAAAAAGCACAAAGCTAAGCTTGAAAAAGTTCAAAGACATGACACGAAACTGGTGCCAGAAAAGCGTAATCTCAGTTATGATGAGAGGATAAGGAAATTAGAATTACCATCACTCGAAGCTAGCATATTGAGGTGGGATATGGTGACAGTCTTTAAATTCCTTCATGGTTATGATAGAGTGGATAGGGATCGATATCCTGATATGGCTGGCTGTAGAAG
Source organism: Halocaridina rubra (assembly GCA_037179515.1). NCBI lineage: Eukaryota > Metazoa > Arthropoda > Malacostraca > Decapoda > Atyidae > Halocaridina > Halocaridina rubra. Next base: position 31,221 of record JAXCGZ010013910.1, on the reverse strand, counting down.
TAGAAGTCATAGTTTGAAGCTTCGTAAGAAAACTTCTTTGCAGGATATAAGGAAATACTTTTTCAGTGAAAGAATAGTTGATAACTGGAATTTGCTAAGCGAGGAGGTAGTTAATGCTATCTCAATCAATAGTTTTACGGACAGGTATGATAAGTATCACTAAGTACAAAATGGAACCGATCATTAGACGGGAAGATACTACTAAGGAAACATATCTCTCTTCACTTGGAATCCTTCAGCTTTTTGTCAGTGAGGCAACATGGCTTCAGAGAAGGTAGATCAACAGTAACAAACTTATTATAATTTTATGATGAGGTAAGCCAAATCTTACAGGAAAGAGAGGGCTGGGCAGATTGCATATTCCTAGACTTCCAGAAAGCGTTTGACACTGTTCCACGTGGGAGACTTATTAGGAAGCTGCAATCAATGGCTAGAATAGGTGGAAATGTTTTGGAATGGATAAAAACTTACTTAGAAGGAAGGGAACAGAGGGTTAGAGTAAGACACTCAGTGTCTGAATGGAGAAGAGTTAGTAGTGGAGTTCCACAGGGTTCAGTTTTAGGGCCACTTTAGTTCCTTGTATATGTAAATGACCTACCAGAGTCTGTAAATTCATTCATGAATATGTTTGCAGATGATGCAAAGATTGTGAAGAAAGTAAAAAACGAGAACAATGGTAGAGAACTTCAGGAGGATCTAAATAATCTGCATGAGTGGTCAGAAAAGTGGCTAATGAAATTCAATACTTCAAAATGTAAGGTAATGAGAATGGGTACAAGTGCAAGGAGGCCCAAGCTTGACTACTCGGTGGCTGGAGTACAACTTCAAGAGACAGAAAATGAGAGAGATCTAGGAGTAAACATACTGGCAGATTTGTCTCCAGAAATACATATAAATGTCATAGTAAGGGCAGCATATGCATTCTTATCAAATGCAAGGGTAGCCTTCAGGCATATGGACAAGGAAATGTTCAGAAATATTTATGTAACCTATGTGAGGCCAAAACTCGAATATGCAGCCCCCTTTTGGAATCCGCACTTGAAAAAGCACATAGCTAAGCTTGAAAAAGTTCAAAGACATGCCACGAAACTGGTGCCAGAAATACGCAATCTCAGTTATGACGAGAGGCTGAAGGAATTAGACTTACCATCACTCGAAGCTAGAAGAGTGAGAAGGGATATGGTGCCAGTCTTTAAATTCCTTCATGGTTATGATAGAGTGGATAGGGATCGATATTTTGACATGGCTGGCACTAGAACTAGAGGTCATAGTTTGAAGCTTCGTAAGAAAACTTCTTTGCAGGATGTAAGGAAATACTTTTTCAGTGTAAGAGTAGTTGATAATTGGAATTCGCTAAACGAGGAGGTAGTAAATGCTATCTCAATCCATAGTTTTAAGGACAGGTATGATAAGTATCACTAAGTATAAAATGGAACCGATGAGGAGACGGGAAGATACGAGCTTTGGGCTCTTTCCCGTAAACACAATTAGGTAATCACAATTAGGTAATCACAGAACACAGGAAGAGATGGGAAAGATCAAAAACTTGTTGCAAGAGGCAAGAAGGTTAAATGAGGAAAGAAATGAAGAAGAGAAGAAAATTTTCATTTCAGAGTTCTTCCAGACAAAGGGGAGATAAAGAAGATAATGACAGAAGATTAGGGGATGGGGCCTCATTAAGATTGTTATACACAAATGCTGATGGATTAGCTGGTTAGGCAGTAGCATTAAAAGATAGGATTCACAATAGTAAGGCAGATTTAGTAGCAATTACAGAGACTAAGCTGAGTGAGGACATAAACAGTGTCACAGTTTTTCCTAAGGGCATCAGAATATTAAGGGTTGAAAGATCTGAGAGGACTGGTGGAGGGATAGCACTGCTCAAAAGCGAAAGGTTTCAAGTTGTAGAAATAAACTTGGCTATAGAAAGTGAATTCAAGGAATTTCTTGTTGCTTGCATAAATACTGGGTCAGAGAGCATTAAAATAACTATTGTATATAACCCACCAAGGAACCAGAATAGGCTTGAAGTTTATGAGGAAAGTCATATAGGTAATATTTAAGTCATAAACTCAGTTGTTAACATGGCACGGGAGAAAAAATGTAGGATTTTGATTATGGGAGATTTTAATCATAAAGAGATAGATTTGATAAATCTTGACCCACACAGTGGTGAGGACTCATTCGGGGCTAGATTCCGAGATTGCGCGCAAGGGAATTTCCTACACCAACATGTAATGGAACCAACAAGGGCCAGGGGTGGGCCATCACTTCTTGATCTAGCATTCACAGATAATGTACTGGATATTGAAAAAAATTGAGTATAAACCACCAATTGGAAAGAGTGACCACTGTGTGTTGTTGATGGAGTATATCATTGAAGATATTCTGCCTGAGAGTAGAGGCACTGAGGACATGAAAAGGAACTATCCGAAAGGAGATTACATCAAAATGAATGAGCTTTTTGCAGTTATTGACTAGAGAGCCTTATTTTGCAACAAATCTGTACAAGAAATGTATGACATCTTTTGTGAGAAATATGGGAAGATAGTAGATTGCTACATACCTGGCACCAAACTAGGTGTAATTCATGCCAGAGAGAAATGGTTCAATAATGGGTGTAGATGAGCTAAGGAGTAGAGAGACAAATGCTGGAAAAGGTATAGAAGGAGAAAAAACATAAATGCATGACAAACCTACAAAAGAGCAAGAAATGACTACCTAAGTAAAAGGAGAGAGGCAGAGAGAGACTATGAGAGCGACATCACCAGGAAGGCTAAAGAAAGTCCCAAGCTTTTCCACAGCTTTATCAGAGGAAAACTGAAGGTAAAAGAACAGGTTTTAAGGCTTATGAGAGCGGATGAAAGCATCACTGAGAAGGACGAAGAGATCTGCAAAGAATTGAACAAGGAGTTTCAGTCAGTATTTACAGTAGAAAATACCCGACCCCCTCAGATTGCAGAGATAGAAGCTCAAGGGCCGGTATTATAGAACATCAACCTTACAGCCACAGAGGTATGCAAAGCTCTGATGGATTTAGATGTTCATAAATCTAGAGGTCCTGATGACATATCCCCTCATGTGCTTAAAAAATGCGCAAACTCAATATCAGTGGCACTAAGTATCATATTTGAAAAGTCACTGGAGTCAGGGGAGATTCCAAGATGCTGGAAACAAGCAAATGTGATACCTATCTTCAAAAAGGGGAGGGATACGGCTCTGAACTATAGACCAGTTTCCTTGACCAGCATAGTTTGCAAAGTTATGGAGAAACTACTAAGGAAACATATCTCTCTTCACTTGGACCTTAAACTTTTTGTCAGTGAGGCAACATGGCTTCAGAGAAGGTAGATCAACAGTAACAAACTTATTAGAAGTTTATGATGAGGTAAGCCGAAACTTACAGGAAAGAGAGGGCTGGGCAGATTGCATATTTCCTAGACTTCCAGAAAGCGTTTGACACTGTTCAATATGGGAGACTTATTAGAAAGCTGCAAGCAATGGCTAGAATAGGTGGAAATGTTTTGGAATGGATAAAAACTTACTTAGAAGGAAGGGAACAGAGGGTTAGAGTAAGACACTCAGTGTCTGAATGAAGAAGAGTTAGTAGTGGAGTTCCACAGGGTTCAGTTTTAGGGCCACTTTTGTTCCTTGTATATGTAAATGACCTACCGGAGTCTGTAAATTCATTCATGAATATGTTTGCAGATGATGCAAAGATTGTGAAGAAAGTAAAAAACGAGAACAATGGTAGAGAACTTCAGGAGGATCTAAATAAGCTACATGAGTGGTCAGAGAAGTGGCTTATGAAATACAATACTTCAAAATGTAAGGTAGTGAGAATGGGTACAAGTGCAAGAAGGCCCAAGCTTGACTACTCGGTGGCTGGAGTACAACTTCAAGAGACGGAAAATGAGAGAGATCTAGGAGTAAATATACTGGGAGATTTGTCTCCAGAAATACATATAAATGGCATAGTAAGGGCAGCATATGCATTCTTATCAAATGTAAGGGTAGCCTTCAGGCACATGGACAAGGAAATGTTCAGAAAAATTTATGTAACCTCTTTGAGGCCAAAACTCGAATATGCAGCCCCCTTTGGAATCCACACTTGAAAAAGCACATAGCTAAGCTTGTAAAAGTTCAAAGACATGCCACGAAACTGGTGCCAGAAATACGCAATCTCACTTATGATGAGAAGCTGAGGGAATTAGAATTACCATCACTCGAAGCTAGAAGATTGAGGGGGGATATGGTGACAGTCTTTAAATTCCTTCATGGTTATGATAGAGTGGGTAGGGATCGACATTTTGTTATGGCTGGCTGTAGAACTAGAGGTCATAGTTTGAAGCTTCGTAAGAAAACTTCTCTGCAGGATGTAAGGAAATACTTTTTCAGTGTAAGAGTAGTTGATAATTGGAATTGGCTATGCGAGGAGGTAGTTAATGCTATCTCAATCCATAGTTTTAAGGGCAAGTATGATAAGTATCACTAAGTATAAAATGGAAGCGATGAGGAGACGGGAAGATACGAGCTTTGGGCTCTTTCCCGTAAACACAATTAGGTAAGTATAATTAGGTAGGTACATATATATATATATATATATATATATATATATATATATATATATATATATATATAATATATATATATATATATATATATATATATATATATATATATATACATAGCACATGGACAAGGAAATGTTCAGAAATATTTATGTAACCTATATGAGGCCAAAACTCGAATATGCAGCCCCCTTTTGGAATCCGCACTTGAAAAAGCACATAGCTAAGCTTGAAAAAGATCAAAGACATGCCACGAAACTGGTGCCAGAAATACGCAATCTCAGTTATGATGAGAGGCTGAGGGAATTAGACTTACCATCACTCGAAGCTAGAAGAGTGAGGGGGGATATGGTGACAGTCTTTAAATTCCTTCATGGTTATGATAGAGTGGATAGGGATCGATATTTTGATATGGCTGGCTCTAGAACTAGAGGTTATAGTTTGAAGCTTCGTAAGAAAACTTCTTTGCAGGATGTAAGAAAATACTTTTTCAGTGATTACCTAATTGTGATTACCTAATTGTGTTTACGGGAAAGAGCCCAAAGCTCGTATCTTCCCGTCTCCTCATCGGTTCCATTTTATACTTAGTGATACTTATCATACCTGTCCTTAAAACTATGGATTGAGATAGCATTAACTACCTCCTCGCTTAGGCAATTCCAATTATCAACTACTCTTACACTGAAAAAGTATTTCCTTACATCCTGCAAAGAAGTTTTCTTACGAAGCTTCAAACTATGACCTCTAGTTCTAGAGCCAGCCATATCAAAATATCGATCCCTATCCACTCTATCATAACCATGAAGGAATTTAAAGACTGTCACCATATCCCCCCTCACTCTTCTAGCTTCGAGTGATGGTAAGTCTAATTCCCTCAGCCTCTCATCATAACTGAGATTGCGTATTTCTGGCACCAGTTTCGTGGCATGTCTTTGAACTTTTTCAAGCTTAGCTATGTGCTTTTTCAAGTGCGGATTCCAAAAGGGGGCAGTGTAAGAGTAGTTGATAATTGGAATTGGCTAAGCGAGGAGGTAGTTAATGCTATCTCAATCCATAGTTTTAAGGACAGGTATGATAAGTATCACTAAGTATAAAATGGAACCGATGAAGAGACGGGAAGATACGAGCTTTGGGCTATTTCCCGTAAACACAATTAGGTAATCACAGAGATATATATATATATATATATATATATATATATATATATATATATATATATATATATATATATATATATATATATATATATATATATATATATATATATGTATATATATATATATATATATATATATATATATATATATATATATATATATATATATATATATATATATATATATATATATATATATATATATATATATATATATATATATATATATATAACTGTTTCGAGTGACTAAAGTGCTTAGTGGAAAACTTTACCATAATTTCCATAAATCTGAAATCCTGCAGAGTATTGTGAGTACAAAAACTAATATTTGTTGTAAGACGAGACTGTTCATATTAAAGGGAAAAAAATTGAGAACTTTTTCGTGAGGAAGAGAGAGAAGCTGCCGTCCAATTTCTGCCTTGAGGGAAATCTAGAAGAGTCGCCAGACGTGGAGCCATCACACCACATTACCTAATTTTTTGTGTAAACTGGGGAAAGCTCTTAAGCCGTTTTACCTGATCCTGTGGTTCTATATATTGTTAAAATCAGTATCCTTCCCATTTATATTAACTAGTTAGTTAGTTTGATACACGAAAAAATTGAATAATAAAAGAAAAAAAAATTACCAAATACCCACCTGTCAACAGTACTGAGTTAAGTTGCCAAGTAGTACAGCAGTCCTAGTTTCTTCATTTTTTTTGCTTTTCTTTTAGTTTTCTCTTTTACTATTTTGTTATTTTGTATATATATTGAGTTAAATGTAAAGTCTAAATCCCGTGATAACATATCTTGGTTAGCAAGTCAGTTTATCAGTTAGGAAGAATATATAACAGAAACAGGTGGGTGCCACCTCGAACACAAATTCGAATTTTCCTTCAGGTTTGACTTTTGTTTTTCTTTTTCTTTTTATACTTAAATTACCATGGTCAAGTTTTTAAGTTAAGATGTGTGTTACCAGAAAGGAGACAAACTGAGTCACTAAATAGCACTTATATGGAGATATAAAAATTCTGTGTGAAGGTAAATTAGAAGTTTTTCTCTTTTCTTTTTTTTTCCTCTTTCTCGTCTTCTTTCTATATTCTGTGAGAGGGAGAACATAAAAATGAAGCCATCTCTGTCCCAAACCTCTCCCACCCATGGGTCGGGAGAAGGGGTAGTCATCAGAGGACTTAAACAGAGAATCAAGAAGTTAGAGGAAATGGTTATAAGCCTTGATGATAAAATTCGGAATATGGATGGAGAAATGAAAGAGAATGAAACACTCAGAGAACAAATAAGATATTTGGAGGAAGCAAATAAAGCACAAGGGCAGGAGAGAAAGGAACTAGAAAAAAGAATAAAGAAGCTGGAAGGGGAAAAGAGTCAACTAGAATCTAGAATTTCTAAACAAGAAGATAAAAACAAACAGCTAAATGACAACCTAAAGGAATTAGATGTTAGTTCACTGCTCTCTTCTGAGAGAGACGAGATTGCTGCTTGGAATGTTCAGATTAAGGAAAACATTGAACAGTTCAGAAAAGAGTTCCAGGAGCTGAATATGGAAAATGATGCCATGAAAACGTCCTTTGCTAATGCACTAAAGGGGAATGTGGCAGTAAAAGAGGCTGTAAAGGTGGTGGCACTGGAAAACATACAAACAGTTGACTATAAAGAGACAGTAATCGAAAAAATGAAAGACGTTGTGATGGAAAGGGCAAACCCACTCATCAGACAGGCACTTGATAAGGAGAAGACAGTGGTAATCTCAGGCATAAGTGAATCCCAGGAGCCAACATGGCAGGGGAGACTTGAAGAAAATAAAGCTAACGTTGTAGACCTGATAAGAAAGCTTGGAGTAGTATGTGGTCCTGAGGATATTGTAAGCATACACCAACTAGGTAAATATTCGAGGGAAGGAAAGCCGAGACCAACAAAAGTAACCTTTGAGAGAGGGGAGACATGTAGGGAAATATTGTTGAGAAAAAAAAGTCTAAAAGACCTTCAAGAATGCAAAGAAGTGTTCATTAGACGATACAGAACACAGGAAGAGATAGGAAAGATCAAAAACTTGTTGCAAGAGGCAAGAAGGTTAAATGATGAAAGAAATGAAGAAGAGAAGAAAAATTTTCGTTACAGAATACTTCCAGACAAAGGGGAGATAAAGAAGATAATGACAGAAGATCAGGGGATGGGGCCTCATTAAGATTGTTATACACAAATGCTGATGGATTAGCTGGTAAGGCAGTAGAATTAAAAGATAGGATTCACAACAGTAAGGCAGATATAGTAGCAATTACAGAGACTAAGTTGAGTGAGGACATAAACAGTGTCACAGTTTTTCCTAAGGGCTTCAGAATACTAAGGGTCGAAAGATCTGAGAGGACTGGTGGAGGGATAGCACTGCTCATAAGTGAGAGGATTCAAGTTGAAGAAATAAACTTGGCTATAGAAAGTGAGTTCAGGGAATTTCTTGTTGCTCGCATAAATACTGGGTCAGAGAGCATTATAATAACTGTTGTATACAACCCACCAAGGAACCAAAATAGGCTTGAAATTTATGAGGAAAGTCATATAGGTACGATTGAAGTCATAAACTCAGTTGTTAACATGGCGCGGGAGAAAAAATGTAGGATTTTGATTATGGGAGACTTTAATCATAAAGAGATAGATTGGATAAATCTTGACCCACACAGTGGTGAGGACTCATTTGGGGCAAGATTCCTAGATTGCGTACAAGGGAATTTCCTACACCAACATGTAATGGAACCAACAAGAGCCAGGGGTGGGGATGAGCCATCACTACTTGATCTGGTGTTCACAGATAATGTGTTGGATATTAAAAATATTGAGTATGAACCACCAATTGGAAAGAGTGACCACTGTGTGTTGTTGATGGAGTATATCATTGAAGACATTCTTCCTGAGAGTAGAGGCACTGGGGACATGAGGAGGAACTATCAGAAAGGAGATTACATCAAAATGAATGAGCTTTTTGCAGTTATTGACTGGAGAACCTTATTTTACAACAAATCTGTACAAGAAATGTATGACATCTTTTGTGAGAAATATGGGAAGATAGTAGATTGCTGCATACCTGTCACCAAAGTAGGTGTAATTCATGCCAGAGAGAAATGGTTCGATAATGGGTGTAAAAGAGCTTAGGAGTGGAGAGACAAATGCTGGAAAAGGTATAGGAGGAGAAAAAACATAAATGCCTGGCAAACCTACAAAAGAGCAAGAAATGACTACCTAAATAAAAGGAGAGAGGCAGAGAGAGATTATGAGAGGGACATCACCAGGAAGGCTAAAGAAAATCCCAAGCTTTTCCACAGCTTTATCAGAGGAAAACTGAAGGTAAAAGAACAGGTTTTAAGGCTAAAGAGAGCGGATGGAAGCATCACTGAGACGGACGAAGAGATCTGCAAAGAATTGAACAAGGAGTTTCAGTCAGTATTTACAGTAGAAAATACCCCATCCCCTCAGATTGCAGTGATAGAAGCTCAAGGGCTGGTATTAGAGAACATCAACCTTACAGCCACAGAGGTAAGCAAAGCGCTGATGGATTTAGATGTTCATAAAGCTACAGGTCCTGATGACATATCCCCTCATGTGCTTAAAAAATGCGCAAACACAATATCAGTGGCACTAAGTATCATATTTAAGGAGTCACTGGAGTCGGGGGAGATTCCAAGATGCTGGAAACAAGCAAATGTGATACCTATCTTCAAAAAGGGAAGGAGGGATACGGCTCTGAACTATAGACCAGTTTCCTTGACCAGCATAGTTTGCAAACTTATGGAGAAACTACTAAGGAAACATATCTCTCTTCACTTGGAATCCTTCAACTTTTTGTCAGTGAGGCAACATGGCTTCAGAGAAGGAAGATCAACAGTAACAAACTTATTAGAATTTTATGATGAGGTAAGCCAAATCTTACAGGAAAGAGAGGGCTGGGCAGATTGCATATTCCTAGACTTCCAGAAAGTGTTTGACACTGTTCCACATGGGAGACTTATTAGGAAGCTGCAATCAATGGCTAGAATAGGTGGAAATGTCTTGGAATGGATAAAAACTTACTTAGAAGGAAGGGAACAGAGGGTTAGAGTAAGACACTCAGTGTCTGAATGGAGAAAAGTTAGTAGTGGAGTTCCACAGGGTTCAGTTTTAGGGCCACTTTTGTTCCTTGTATATGTAAATGACCTACCAGAGTCTGTAAATTCATTCATGAATATGTTTGCAGATGATGCAATGATTGTGAAGAAAGTAAAAAACGAGAACAATGGTAGAGAACTTCAGGAGGATCTAAATAATCTGCATGAGTGGTCAGAAAAGTGGCTAATGAAATTCAATACCTCAAAATGTAAGGTAATGAGAATGGGTACAAGTGCAAGAAGGCCCAAGCTTGACTACTCGGTGGCTGGAGTACAACTTCAAGAGACAGAAAATGAGAGAGATCTAGGAGTAAACATACTGGCAGATTTGTCTCCAGAAATACATATAAATGGCGTAGTAAGTGCAGCATATGCATTCTTATCAAATGTAAGGGTAGCCTTCAGGCACATGGACAAGGAAATGTTCAGAAATATTTATGTAACCTATGTGAGGCCAAAACTCGAATATGCAGCCCCCTTTTGGAATCCGCACTTGAAAAAGCACATAGCTAAGCTTGAAAAAGTTCAAAGACATGCCACGAAACTGGTGCCAGAAATACGCAATCTCGGTTATGATGAGAGGCTGAGGGAATTAGACTTGCCATCACTCGAAGCTAGAAGAGTAAGGGGGGATATGGTGACAGTCTTTAAATTCCTTCATGGTTATGATAGAGTGGATAGGGATCGATATTTCGATATGGCTGGCTCTAGAACTAGAGGTCATAGTTTGAAGCTTCGTAAGAAAACTTGTTTGCAGGATGTAAGGAAATACTTTTTCAGTGTAAGAGTAGTTGATAATTGGAATTCGCTAAGCGAGGAGGTAGTTAATGCTATCTCAATCCATAGTTTTAAGGACAGGTATGATAAGTATCACTAAGTCTAAAAATGGAACTGATCAGGAGACGGGAAGATACGAGCTTTGGGCTCTTTCCCGTAAACACAATTAGGTAATCACAATTAGGTAATCACACACACACACACACACACACACACACATATATATATATATATATATATATATATATATATATATATATATATATATATATATATATACACACACACACATACACACACACACTCAATCCATAGTTTTAAGGACAGGTATGATAAGTATCACTAAGTATAAAATGGAACCGATCAGGAGACGGGAAGATACGAGCTTTGGGCTCTTTCCCGTAAACACAATTAGGTAATCACAATTAGGTAATCACACACACACACACACACACACACACATATATATATATATATATATATATATATATATATATATATATATATATATATATATATATATATATATATATATATATATATACACACACACACACACACACACACACACACAAGGGAATTTCCTACACCAACATGTAATGGAACCAACAAGAGCCAGGGGTGGGGATGAGCCATCACTACTTGATCTGGTGTTCACAGATAATGTGTTGGATATTGAAAATATTGAGTATGAACCACCAATTGGAAAGAGTGACCACTGTGTGTTGTTGATGGAGTATATCATTGAAGACATTCTTCCTGAGAGTAGAGGCACTGAGGACATGAGGAGGAACTATCAGAAAGGAGATTACATCAAAATGAATGAGCTTTTTGCAGTTATTGACTGGAGAACCTTATTTTACAACAAATCTGTACAAGAAATGTATGACATCTTTTGTGAGAAATATGGGAAGATAGTAGATTGCTGCATACCTGTCACCAAAGTAGGTGTAATTCATGCCAGAGAGAAATGGTTCGATAATGGGTGTAAAAGAGCTAAGGAGTGGAGAGACAAATGCTGGAAAAGGTATAGGAGGAGAAAAAACATAAATGCCTGGCAAACCTACAAAAGAGCAAGAAATGACTACCTAAGTAAAAGGAGAGAGGCAGAGAAAGATTAAGAGAGGGACATCACCAGGAAGGCTAAAGAAAATCCCAAGCTTTTCCACAGCTTTATCAGAGGAAAACTGAAGGTAAAAGAACAGGTTTTAAGGCTAAAGAGAGCGGATGGAAGCATCACTGAGACGGACGAAGAGATCTGCAAAGAATTGAACAAGGAGTTTCAGTCAGTATTTACAGTAGAAAATACCCCACCCCCTCAGATTGCAGTGATAGAAGCTCAAGGGCCGGTATTAGAGAACATCAACCTTACAGCCACAGAGGTATGCAAAGCGCTGATGGATTTAGATGTTCATAAAGCTACAGGTCCTGATGACATATCCCCTCATGTGCTTAAAAAATGCGCAAACACAATATCAGTGGCACTAAGTATCATATTTAAGGAGTCATTGGAGTCGGGGGAGATTCCAAGATGCTGGAAACAAGCAAATGTGATACCTATCTTCAAAAAGGGAAGGAGGGATATGGCTCTGAACTATAGACCAGTTTCCTTGACCAGCATAGTTTGCAAACTTATGGAGAAACTACTAAGGAAACATATCTCTCTTCACTTGGAATCCTTCAACTTTTTGTCAGTGAGGCAACATGGCTTCAGAGAAGGAAGATCAACAGTAACAAACTTATTAGAATTTTATGATGAGGTAAGCCAAATCTTACAGGAAAGAGAGGGCTGGGCAGATTGCATATTCCTAGACTTCCAGAAAGCGTTTGACACTGTTCCACATGGGAGACTTATTAGGAAGCTGCAATCAATGGCTAGAATAGGTGGAAATGTCTTGGAATGGATAAAAACTTACTTAGAAGGAAGGGAACAGAGGGTTAGAGTAAGACACTCAGTGTCTGAATGGAGAAAAGTTAGTAGTGGAGTTCCACAGGGTTCAGTTTTAGGGCCACTTTTGTTCCTTGTATATGTAAATGACCTACCAGAGTCTGTAAATTCATTCATGAATATGTTTGCAGATGATGCAATGATTGTGAAGAAAGTAAAAAACGAGAACAATGGTAGAGAACTTCAGGAGGATCTAAATAATCTGCATGAGTGGTCAGAAAAGTGGCTAATGAAATTCAATACCTCAAAATGTAAGGTAATGAGAATGGGTACAAGTGCAAGAAGGCCCAAGCTTGACTACTCGGTGGCTGGAGTACAACTTCAAGAGACAGAAAATGAGAGAGATCTAGGAGTAAACATACTGGCAGATTTGTCTCCAGAAATACATATAAATGGCGTAGTAAGGGCAGCATATGCATTCTTATCAAATGTAAGGGTAGCCTTCAGGCACATGGACAAGGAAATGTTCAGAAATATTTATGTAACCTATGTGAGGCCAAAACTCGAATATGCAGCCCCCTTTTGGAATCCGCACTTGAAAAAGCACATAGCTAAGCTTGAAAAAGTTCAAAGACATGCCACGAAACTGGTGCCAGAAATACGCAATCTCGGTTATGATGAGAGGCTGAGGGAATTAGACTTGCCATCACTCGAAGCTAGAAGAGTAAGGGGGGATATGGTGACAGTCTTTAAATTCCTTCATGGTTATGATAGAGTGGATAGGGATCGATATTTCGATATGGCTGGCTCTAGAACTAGAGGTCATAGTTTGAAGCTTCGGAAGAAAACTTGTTTGCAGGATGTAAGGAAATACTTTTTCAGTGTAAGAGTAGTTGATAATTGGAATTCGCTAAGCGAGGAGGTAGTTAATGCTACCTCAATCCATAGTTTTAAGGACAGGTATGATAAGTATCACTAAGTCTAAAAATGGAACCGATCAGGAGACGGGAAGATACGAGCTTTGGGCTCTTTCCCGTAAACACAATTAGGTAATCACAATTAGGTAATCACACACACACACACACACATATATATATATATATATATATATATATATATATATATATATATATATATATATATATATATATATATATATATATATATATATATATATATATATATATATATATATATAT
>JAXCGZ010013910.1:0-15000 GCA_037179515.1 Halocaridina rubra | reverse complement strand
TATATATATATATATATATATATATATATATATATATATATATATATATATTACACTGATTAATAAATGCCTGAATGAGTGTGCTGCATAATTATATATATATTATAAATATAATGTATAGATTGAACAGAAGAGCATGAAAAATGTATTAATATATATCATAGTATTAATATAATTGACGTAACAAGTTTTCAAGTGAAGCATGTAAAACATATATGATAATGAACATATTTACAATATAATAATAAGCATGAATATATATATATATATATATATATATATATATATATATATATATATATATATATATATATATATATATATATATATATATATATATATATATATATATATATATATATATATATATATATATATATATATATATATATATATATATATATATATATATATATATATATATATATATACACACTGCTGTGGGTCACACTACGTATGAATAGGGTGGGAACCCTTATTTATAAGACTTTGTGGCCCTCCTTTGCAAGACGCGGCACTCCGCTTGCTCCCGACTGCGTACGACCCCCTACGAACGTGTACGTTCCCCTACGATGGGTCGGGAGCATCGGAAGCATGGTCGGCCCAGTCGTAACGGTCAAAAAATTAAATTTCCCGTTTTCTATGATGAGAGTTACGTTTGCGTACGATCAGTCGTACGCTAAATTATGCGTCCAAACGACTCCGTACGACTGCAATTACAATCCATAGGACTGCTTACGCGGACGTACAACGCACTTCCGACAGGCACAGGATTGGACCTATCGGCTAAAAAATCTGCCGGATCTCCAAGGATTGAGCGAAGATTCCGTCGGAACGCGGTCTTAAGAGTCGGATCGGGAGTTTTGGCTATGTGTGACGCCAGCATTAACATTTGACAGGTCATTGCACTCTTCATCTCTGTTACTCTTTACTTTATGTATTTTTCATGTCCAAGCCCGATAAATGCTGTTTTATTTTATTATTTTTTGGCCCATCCTGGTATCATAATCATTAAGGAAAAAATAAAAATTTAATGGTGCTCCTACTTCGCGGATTTTCACCTATTGCGGCCGGTCCCGGATCCGAACCCCCGCGATGAACGAGGGATTACTGTATATATATATATATATATATATATATATATATATATATATATATATATATATATATATATATATATATATATATATATATATATATATATATATATATATATATATATATATATATATATATATATATATATATATATATATATATATATATATATATATATATATATATATATATATATATATATATATATATATATATATGTGATTACCTAATTGTGATTACCTAATTGTGTTTACGGGAAAGAGCCCAAAGCTCGTATCTTCCCGTCTCCTCATCGGTTCCATTTTATACTTAGTGATTCTTATCATACCTGTCCTTAAAACTATGGATTGAGATAGCATTAACTACCTCCTCGCTTAGCCAATTCCAATTATCAACTACTCTTACACTGAAAAAGTATTTCCTTACATCCTGCAAAGAAGTTTTCTTACGAAGCTTCAAACTATGACCTCTAGTACTAGAGCCAGCCATATCAAAATATCGATCCCTATCCACTCTATCATAACCATGAAGGAATTTAAAGACTGTCACCATATCCCCCCTCACTCTTCTAGCTTCGAGTGATGGTAAGTCTAATTCCCTCAGCCTCACATCATAACTGAGATTGCGTATTTCTGGCACCAGTTTCGTGGCATGTCTTTGAACTTTTTCAAGCTTAGCTATGTGCTTTTTCAAGTGCAGATTCCAAAAGGGGGCTGCATATTCGAGTTTTGGCCTCACATAGGTTACATAAATATTTCTGAACATTTCCTTGTCCATGTGCCTGAAGGCTACCCTTACATTTGATAAGAATGCATATGCTGCCCTTACTATGCCATTTATATGTATTTCTGGAGACAAATCTGCCAGTATGTTTACTCCTAGATCTCTCTCATTTTCTGTCTCTTGAAGTTGTACTCCAGCCACCGAGTAGTCAAGCTTGGGCCTTCTTGCACTTGTACCCATTCTCATTACCTTACATTTTGAAGTATTGAATTTCATTAGCCACTTTTCTGACCACTCATGCAGATTATTTAGATCCTCCTGAAGTTCTCTACCATTGTTCTCGTTTTTTACTTTCTTCACAATCTTTGCATCATCTGCAAACATATTCATGAATGAATTTGCAGACTCTGGTAGGTCATTTACATATACAAGGAACAAAAGTGGCCCTAAAACCGAACCCTGTGGAACTCCACTACTAACTCTTCTCCATTCAGACACTGAGTGTCTTACTCTAAACCTCTGTTCTCTTCCTTCTAAGTAAGTTTTTATCCATTCCAAAACATTTCCACCTATTCTAGCCATTGAGTGCAGCTTCCTAATAAGTCTCCCATGTGGAACAGTGTCAAACGCTTTCTGGAAGTCTAGGAATATGCAATCTGCCCAGCCCTCTCTTTCCTGTAAGATTTGGCTTACCTCATCATAAAATTCTAATAAGTTTGTTACTGTTGATCCACCTTCTCTGAAGCCATGTTGCCTCACTGACAAAAAGTTGAAGGATTCCAAGTGAAGAGAGATATGTTTCCTTAGTAGTTTCTCCATAACTTTGCAAACTATGCTGGTCAAGGAAACTGGTCTATAGTTCAGAGCCGTATCCCTCCTTCCCTTTTTGAAGATAGGTATCACATTTGCTTGTTTCCAGCATCTTGGAATCTCCCCCGACTCCAGTGACTCCTTAAATATGATACTTAGTGCCACTGATATTGTGTTTGCGCATTTTTAAGCACATGAGGGGATATATCATCAGGACCTCTAGCTTTATGAACATCTAAATCCATCAGCGCTTTGCATACCTCTGTGGCTGTAAGGTTGATGTTCTCTAATACCGGCCCTTGAGCTTCTATCACTGCAATCTGAGGGGGTGGGGTATTTTCTACTGTAAATACTGACTGAAACTCCTTGTTCAATTCTTTGCAGATCTCTTCATCCGTCTCAGTGATGCTTCCATCCGCTCTCATTAGCCTTAAAACCTGTTCTTTTACCTTCAGTTTTCCTCTGATAAAGCTGTGGAAAAGCTTGGGATTTTCTTTAGCCTTCCTGGTGATGTCCCTCTCATAGTCTCTCTCTGCCTCTCTCCTTTTACTTAGGTAGTCATTTCTTGCTCTTTTGTAGGTTTGCCAGGCATTTATGTTTTTCTCCTCCTATACCTTTTACAGCATTTGTCTCTCCACTCCTTAGCTCTTTTACACCCATTATCGAACCATTTCTCTCTGGCATGAATTACACCTACTTTGGTGACAGGTATGCAGCAATCTACTATATTCCCATATTTCTCACAAAAGATGTCATACATTTCTTGTACAGATTTGTTGTAAAATAAGGTTCTCCAGTCAATAACTGCAAAAAGCTCATTCATTTTGATGTAATCTCCTTTCGGATAGTTCCTCCTCATGTCCTCAGTGCCTCTACTCTCAGGAAGAATATCTTCAATGACATACTCCATCAACAACACACAGTGGTCACTCTTTCCAATTGGTGGTTCATACTCAATTTTTTCAATATCCATCACATTATCTGTGAACGCTAGATCAAGTAGTGATGGCTCATCCCCACCCCTGGCCCTTGTTGGTTCCATTACATGTTGGTGTAGGAAATTCCCTTGTAAGCAATCTAGGAATCTTGCCCCAAATGAGTCCTCACCACTGTGTGGGTCAAGATTTATCCAATCTATCTCTTTATGATTAAAGTCTCCTGTAATCAAAATCCTACATTTTTTTTCCCGTGCCATGTTAGCAACTGAGTTTATGACTTCAATAGTACCTATATGACTTTCCTCATAAACTTCAAGCCTATTTGGGTTCATTGGTGGGTTGTATACAACAGTTATTATAATGCTCTCTGACCCAGTATTTATGCGAGCAACAAGAAATTCCTTGAACTCACTTTCTATAGCCAAGTTTATTTCTTCAACTTGAATCCTTTCACTTATGAGCAGTGCTATCCATCCACCAGTTCTCTCAGATCTTTCAACCCTTAGTATTCTGAAGCCCTTAGGAAAAACTGTGACACTGTTTATGTCCTCACTCAACTTAGTCTCTGTAATTGCTACTATATCTGCCTTACTGTTGTGAATCCTATCTTTTAATTCTACTGCCTTACCAGCTAATCCATCAGCATTTGTGTATAACAATCTTAATGAGGCCCCATCCCCTGATCTTCTGTCATTATCTTCTTTATCTCCCCTTTGTCTGGAAGAAATCTGTAACGAAAATTTTTCTTCTCTTCTTCATTTCTTTCATCATTTAACCTTCTTGCCTCTTGCAACAAGTTTTTGATCTTTCCCATCTCTTCCTGTGTTCTGTATCGTCTAATGAACACTTCTTTGAATTCTTGAAGGTCTTTTAGACTTTTTTTTCTCAACAATATTTCCCTACATGTTTCCCCTCTCTCAAAGGTTACTTTTGTTGGTCTCGGCTTTCCTTCCCTCGAATATTTACCTAGTTGGTGTATGTTTACAATATCCTCAGGACCACAAACTACTCCAAGCTTTCTTATCAGGTCTACAACCCTAGCTTTATTTTCTTCAAGTCTCCCCTGCCATGTTGGCTCCTGGGATTCGCTTATGCCTGAGATTACCACTGTCTTCTCCTTATCAAGTGCCTGTCTGATGAGTGGGTTTGCCCTTTCCATCACAATGTCTTTCATTTTTTCGATTACTGTCTCTTTATAGTCAACTGTTTGTATGTTTTCCAGTGCCACCACCTTTACAGCCTCTTTTACTGCCACATTCCCCTTTAGTGCATCAGCAAAGGAAGTTTTCATGGCATCATTTTCCATATTCAGCTCCTGGAACTCTTTTCTGAACTGTTCAATGTTTTCCTTAATCTGGACATTCCAAGCAGCAATCTCGTCTCTCTCAGAAGAGAGCAGTGAACTAACATCCAATTCATTTAGGTTGTCATTCAGCTGTTTGTTTTTATCTTCTTGTTTAGAAATTCTAGAGTATGTATATATGTATGTATGTATGTATGTATGTATGTATGTATGTATGTATGTATGTATTTACCTAATTGTGTTTACGGGAAAGAGCATAAAGCTCGTATCTTCCCGTCTCCTCATCGGTTCCATTTTATACTTAGTGATACTTATCATACCTGTCCTTAAAACTATGGATTGAGATAGCATTAACTACCTCCTCGCTTAGCCAATTCCAATTATCAACTACTCTTACACTGAAAAAGCATTTCCTTACATCCTGCAAAGATGTTTTCTTACGAAGCTTCAAACTATGACCTCTAGTTCTACAGCCAGCCATCACAAAATATCGCGCCCTATCCACTCTATCATAACCATGAAGGAATTTAAAGACTGTCACCATATCCCCCCTCAATCTTCTAGCTTCGAGTGATGGTAAGTCTAATTCCCTCAGCCTCTCATCATAACTGAGATTGCGTATTTCTGGCACCAGTTCCGTGTCATGTCTTTGAACTTTTTCAAGCTTAGCTATGTGCTTTTTCAAGTGCGGATTCCAAAAGGGGGCTGCATATTCGAGTTTTGGCCTCACATAGGTTACATAAATATTTCTGAACATTTCCTTGTCCATGTGCCTGAAGGCTACCCTTACATTTGATAAGAATGCATATGCTGCCCTTACTATGCCATTTATATGTATTTCTGGAGACAAATCAGTCAGTATGTTTACTCCTAGATCTCTCTCATTTTCTGTGTCTTGAGGTTGTACTCCAGCCACCGAGTAGTCAAGCTTGGGCCTTCTTGCACTTGTACCCATTCTCAATACCTTACATTTTGAGGTATTGAATTTCATTAGCCACTTTTCTGACCACTCATGCAGACTATTTAGATCTTCCTGTAGTTCTCTACAATTGTTCTCGTTTCCTACTTTCTTCACAATCTTTGCATCATCTGCAAGCATGTTCATGACTGAATTTACAGACACTGGTAGGTCATTTACGTATACAAGGAACAAAAGTGGCCATAAAACTGAACCCTTTTGAACTCCACTACTAACTCTTCTCCATTCAGACAATGAGTGTCTTTCTCTATTACTCTGTACCCTTCCTTTTGAGTAAGTTTTTATCCATTCCAAGACATTTCCACCTATTCTAGCCATTGCTTGCAGCTTCCTAATAAGTCTCCCATGTGGAACAGTGTCAAACGCTATCTGGAAGTCTAGGAATATGCAATCTGCCCAGCCCTATCTTTACTGTAAGATTCGGCTTACCTCATCATAAAATTCTAATAAGTTTGTTACTGTTGATCTACCTTCTCTGAAGCCATGTTGCCTCACTGACAAAAAGTTGAAGGATTCCAAGTGAAGAGAGATATGTTTCCTTAGTAATTTCTCCATAACTTTGCAAACTATGCTGGTCAAAGAATCTGGTCTATTGTTTAGAGCCGTATCCCTCCTTTCCTTTTTGAAGATAGGTATCACATTTGCTTGTTTCCAGCATCTTGGTATCTCCCCTGACTCCAGTGACTTTTTAAATATAATACTTAGTTCCACTGATATTGATTTTGTGCATTTTTTAAGTACATGAGGAGATATATCATCAGGACCTCTAGCTTTATGAATCTCTAACTCCATCAGCGCATTGCACACCACTGTGGGCTGTAAGGTTGATGTTCTCTAATACCGGCCCTTGAGCTTTTATCTCTGCAATCTGAGGGGATGGGGTATTTTCTACTGTAAATACTGACTCAAACTCCTTGTTCAATTCTTTGCAGATCTCTTCATCCGTCTCAGTGATGCTTCCATCCGTTTTCTTAAGTCTTAAAACCTGTTCTTTTACCTTCAGTTTTCCTCTGATAAAGCTGTGGAAAAGCTTGGGATTATCTTTCGCCCTCCTGGTGATGTCCCTCTCATAGTCTCTCTCTGCCTCTCCTCTTTTACTTAGGTAGTCATTTCTTGCTCTTTTGTAGGTTTGCCAGGCATTTATGTTTTTTCTCCTCCTATACCTTTTCCAGCATTTGTCTCTCCATTCCTTAGCTCTTTTACACTCATTATCGAACCATTTCTCATTGGCATGAATTACATCTACTTTGGTGACAGATATGCAGCAATCTACTATCTTCCCATATTTCTCACAAAAGATGTCATACATTTCTTGTACAGATTTGTTGTAAAATAAGGTTCTCCAGTCAATAACTGCAAAAAGTTCATTCATTTTGATGTAATCTCCTTTCGAATAGTTCCTCCTCATGTCCTCAGTGCCTCTACTCTCAGGGAGAATATCTTCAATGATATACTCCATCAACAACACACAGTGGTCACTCTTTCCAATTGGTGCTTTATACTCAATTTTTTCAATATCCAACACATTCTGTGTGTGTGTGTGTGATTACCTAATTGTGATTACCTAATTGTGTTTACGGGAAAGAGCCCAAAGCTCGTATCTTTCCGTCTCCTCATCGGTTCCATTTTATACTTAGTGATTCTTATCATACCTGTCCTTAAAACTATGGATTGAGATAGCATTAACTACCTCCTCGCTTAGCCAATTCCAATTATCAACTACTCTTACATTGAAAAACTATTTCCTTACATCCTGCAAAGAAGTTTTCTTACCAAGCTTCAAACTATGACCTCTAGTTCTAGAGCCAGCCATATCAAAATATCGATCCCTATCCACTCTATCATAACCATGAAAGAATTTAAAGACTATCACCATATTCCCCCTCACTATTCTAGCTTCGAGTGATGGTAAGTCTAATTCCCTCAGCCTCTCATCATAACTGAGATTGCGTATTTCTGGCACCAGTTTCGTGTCATGTCTTTGAACTTTTTCAACCTTAGCTATGTGCTTTTTCAAGTGCGGATTCCAAAAGGGGGCTGCATATTCGAGTTTTGGCCTCACATAGGTTACATAAATATTTCTGAACATTTCCTTGTCCATGTGCCTGAAGGCTATCCTTACATTTAATAAGAATGCATATGCTGCCCTTACTATGCCATTTATATGTATTTCTGGAGACAAATCTGCCAGTATGTTTACTCCTAGATCTCTCTCATTTTCTGTCTCTTGAAGTTGTACTCCAGCCACCGAGTAGTCAAGCTTGGGCCTTCTTGCACTTGTACCCATTCTCATTACCTTACATTTTGAAGTATTGAATTTCATTAGCCACTTTCCTGACCACTCATGCAGATTATTTAGATCCTCCTGAAGTTCTCTACCATTGTTCTCGTTTTTTAATTTCTTCACAATCTTTGCATCATCTGCAAACATATTCATGAATGAATTTACAGACTCTGGTAGGTCATTTACATATACAAGGAACAAAAGTGGCCATAAAACTGAACCCTGTGGAACTCCACTACTAACTCTTCTCCATTCAGACACTGAGTGTCTTACTCTAACCCTCTGTTCCCTTCCTTCTAAGTAAGTTTTTATCCATTCCAAAACATTTTCACCTATTCTAGCCATTGCTTGCAGCTTCCTAATAAGTCTCCCATGTGGAACAGTGTCAAACGCTTTATGGAAGTCTAGGAATATGCAATCTGCCCAGCCCTCTCTTTCCTGTAAGATTCGGCTTACCTCATCATAAAACTCTAATAATTTTGTTACTGTTGATCTACCTTCTCTGAAGCCATGTTGCCTCACTGACAAAAAGCTGAAGGATTCCAAGTGAAGAGAGATATGTTTCCTTAGTAGTTTCTCCATAACTTTGCAAACTATGCTGGTCAAGGAAACTGGTCTATAGTTCAGAGCCGTATCCTTCCTTCCCTTTTTGAAGATAGGTATCACATTTGCTTGTTTCCAGCATCTTGGAATCTCCCCTGACTCCAGTGACTTTTTAAATATGATACTTAGTGCCACTGATATTGAGTTTGCGCATTTTTTAAGCGCATGAGGGGATATGTCATCAGGACCTGTAGCTTTATGAACATCTAAATACATCAGCGCTTTGCATACCTCTGTGGCTGTAAGGTTGATGTTCTCTAATACCGGCCCTTGAGCTTCTATCACTGCAATCTGAGGGGGTGGGGTATTTTCTACTGCAAAAACTGACTGAAACTCCTTGTTCAATTCTTTGCAGATCTCTTCATCCGTCTCAGTGATGCTTCCATCCGCTCTCTTTAGCCTTAAAACCTGTTCTTTTACCTTCAGTGTTCCTCTGATAAAGCTGTGGAAACACTTGGGATTTTCTTTAGCCTTCCTGTGTGTGATTACCTAATTGTGATTACCTAATTGTGTTTACGGGAAAGAGCCCAAAGCTCGTATCTTCCCGTCTCCTCATCGGTTCCATTTTATACTTAGTCATACTTATCATACCTGTCCTTAAAACTATGGATTGAGATAGCATTAACTACCTCCTCGCTTAGCCAATTCCAATTATCAACTACTCTTACACTGAAAAACTATTTTCTTACATCCTGCAAAGAAGTTTTCTTACGAAGCTTCAAACTATGACCTCTAGTTCTAAAGCCAGCCATATCAAAATATCGATCCCTATCCACTCTATCATAATCATGAAGGAATTTAAAGACTGTCACCATATCCCCCCTCACTCTTCTAGCTTTGAGTGATGGTAAGTCTAATTCCCTCAGCCTCTCATCATAACTGAGATTGCGTATTTCTGGCACCAGTTTCGTGGCATGTCTTTGAACTTTTTCAAGCTTAGCTATGTGCTTTTTCAAGTGCGGATTCCAAAAGGGGGCTGCATATTCGAGTTTTGGCCTCACATAGGTTATATAAATATTTCTGAACATTTCCTTGTCCATTTGCCTGAAGGCTACCCTTACATTTGATAAGAATGCATATGCTGCCCTTACTATGCCATTTATGTGTATTTCTGGAGACAAATCGGCCAGTATGTTTACTCCTAGATCTCTCTCATTTTCTGTCTCTTGAAGTTGTACTCCAGCCACCGAGTAGTCAAGCTTGGGCCTTCTTGCACTTGTACCCATTCTCATTACCTTACATTTTGAAGTATTGAATTTCATTAGCCACTTTCCTGACCACTCATGCAGATTATTTAGATCCTCCTGAAGTTCTCTACCATTGTTCTCGTTTTTTACTTTCTTCACAATCTTTGCATCATCTGCAAACATATTCATGAATGAATTTACAGACTCTGGTAGGTCATTTACATATACAAGGAACAAAAGTGGCCATAAAACTGAACCCTGTGGAACTCCACTACTAACTCTTCTCCATTCAGACACTGAGTGTCTTACTCTAACCCTTTGTTCCCTTCCTTCTAAGTAAGTTTTTATCCATTCCAAAACATTTCCACCTATTCTAGCCATTGATTGCGTCTTCCTAATAAGTCTCCCATGTGGAACAGTGTCAAACGCTTTCTGGAAGTCTAGGAATATGAAATCTGCCCAGCCCTCTCTTTCCTGTAAGATTTGGCTTACCTCATCATAAAATTCTAATAAGTTTGTTACTGTTGATCTACCTTCTCTGAAGCCATGTTGCCTCACTGACAAAAAGTTGAAGGATTCCAAGTGAAGAGAGATATGTTTCCTTAGTAGTTTCTCCATAACTTTGCAAACTATGCTGGTCAAGGAAACTGGTCTATAGTTCAGAGCCGTATCCCTCCTTCCCTTTTTGAAGATAGGTATCACATTTGCTTGTTTCCAGCATCTTGGAATCTCCCCTCGCTCCAGTGACTTTTTAAATATGATACTTAGTGCCACTGATATTGAGTTTGCGCATTTTTTAAGCACATGAGGGGATATGTCATCAGGACCTGTAGCTTTATGAACATCTAAATCCATCAGCGCTTTGCATACCTCTGTGGCTGTAAGGTTGATGTTCTCTAATACCGGTCCTTGAGCTTCTATCACTGCAATCTGAGGGGAGTGGGGTATTTTCTATTGTAAATACTGACTGAAACTCCTTGTTCAATTCTTTGCAGATCTCTTCATCCGTCTCAGTGATGCTTCCATCCGCTCTCTTTAGCCTTAAAACCTGTTCTTTTACCTTCAGTTTTCCTCTGATAAAACTGTGGAAAAGCTTGGGATTTTCTTTAGCCTTCCTGGTGATGTCCCTCTCATAGTCTCTCTCTGCCTCTCTCCTTTTACTTAGGTAGTCATTTCTTGCTCTTTTGTAGGTTTGCCAGGCATTTATGTTTTTTCTCCTCCTATACCTTTTCCAGCATTTGTCTCTCCACCCCTTAGCTCTTTTACACCCATTATCAAAACCATTTCTCTCTGGCATGAATTACACCTACTTTGGTGACAGGTATGCAGCAATCTACTATCTTCCCATATTTCTCACAAAAGATGTCATACATTTCTTGTACAGATTTGTTGTAAAATAAGGTTCTCCAGTCAAGAACTGCAAAAAACTCATTCATTTTGATGTAATCTCCTTTCGGATAGTTCCTCCTCATGTCCTCAGTGCCTCTACTCTCAGGAAGAATATCTTCAATGATATACTCCATCAACAACATACAGTGGTCACTCTTTCCAATTGGTGGTACATACTCAATTTTTTCAATATCTAACACATTGTGGAAGGAAAAGCCCATTAAATAAAACAACGAAATTAAATATATAAAAATTACTTATTAATTTCGTGACCTAAGCTGGTCACCTCAAAGTACTTTAAGAAGATGACCAGTTTATGTCACGAAATTAATAAGTGCTTTTGATATATATAATTTCGCTCTTTTATTTAATGGGATATTTCTTCAATTTTAGACTGCATGTTAACAGTTCAGTGTTATTTATATATATATATATATATATATATATATATATATATATATATATATATATATATATATATATATATATATATATATATATATATATATATATATATATATATATATATATATATATATATATATATATATATATATATATAAATAACACTGAACTGTTAACATGCAGTCTAAAATTGAAGAAATATCCCATTATATATCCCATTATATATATAATTTCGCTCTTTTATTTAATGGGATATTTCTTCAATTTTAGACTGCATGTTAACAGTTCAGTGTTATTTATATATATATATATATATATATATATATATATATATATATATATATATATATATATATATATATATATATATATATATATATATATATATATATATATATATATATATATATATATATATATATATATATATATATATATATATATATATATATATATATATATATATATATATGTCTATGTCTATATCTATCTATCTATATATATATATATATATATATATATATATATATATATATATATATATATATATATATATATATATATATATATATATATATATATATATATATATATATATATATATATATATATATATATATATATATATATATATATATATATATATATATATATATATATATATATATATATATATGTCTATGTCTATATCTATATCTATATATATATATATATATATATATATATATATATATATATATATATATATATATATATATATATATATTGGGGGGTAGCCGACATCAAGAAAGGAAAACAAATAGGGGGATTACTTTGCTCTATGGGCAATGACGAGGGAGCTAGCGACCGTTCAGATGGCACTGCTGGAGTGCCACAGCCCATCCTCCCGGCTCTTCCACAACCTGTGTCGCTTCACAACTGCCAACTCCTCCTACTGCCCCTACCACAGGGCTACCTCTGTAAGATGCAGCCCCGTGGCAACAGCAGATGCCCATCAGAGCTGTGTCACAATCGCTCGCCACTCATTCCTATTCCTAGCACGCTCGCTTGCTTCCCTCACATCCATCCTCCTATCATTCAGGGCTCTCCTTACTCCATCCATCCATCCAAACCTAGGCCTCCCTCTAGTATTTCTCCCATCAACTCTCGAATTCATCACCTTTTTCAGCAGCCTTTCATCATCCATCCTTTCCACATGGCCAAACCATCTCAGAACATTTATATCTACTCTGGCTGCAATTTCTCTCCTCACACCCGTTCTTCCTCTCACCACTTCATTCCTAACCCTATCCAATCGAGATACACCAATTATACTCCTCAGGCATTTCATCTCAAACACATTTAGTTTCCGTCTCTCACTTACTTTCATATATATATATATATATATATATATATATATATATATATATATATATATATATATATATATATATATATATATATATATATATATATATATATATATATATATATATATATATATATATATATATATATATATATATGTGACAGAGTGTTTCGCTCAAAGTCACCAGAGGCTGTTAGATGCCTTATTAAATAAATTAGTAACATAACTGTTATTTTCTAACTAAAAAAATAATTCCCACTTCTTGACTTTTGCAGATTATGATTATTTGCAATTTGTATTTTAGCTTATAGCTAATTTTAAATATACCTTATTTACTCTTCTTGTACGTGTAGAAGTATAGCCCCGATATAAAGGCTGCTCCTATTTTCTGTCTGCTACGAGCCAAGAAAATTATGAGATATTTTACCAGTAACCTAACTTTTCATTATTATTCTCGTTTTATTTTCTTTTCTTCCACTTGTTGTACCTAAAAATACTGTCTCTCCCTTGCATCTCTGCTATAATTGCCTGCCAGGGACCACCACTAAAATAGTCCTTAAAATGATATCAGAGCTAATTACTGCTCTAGAAATGTATCCTACAGATGAACTCGCCAGGAGGGACAATGAGACGCTCTCTTTTGGCGCCGAGACTGCCCAGAGGCAACATCTCGCCTGGGCAGTCTAAGTTTATTTCAAATCTTACTTACGTGGCATCTTCACAGGAATTCATCTAGCACAACAAGTGTCCTGTATTCTACTCTGCCTGTGTGACAGAGGTAATCATCGAGTTGAGGCCAAAGTCTTGGCATACGTCCGTGGTGCCGGGAAACGAAATCGTGCTCACCACCTCCGGGATTCGAGGCAGCATTTCATAATATTTAATTTGAGAAATTTAATTCAATTCTTTTAATGTCATTGCATTTCCAAAATTAAAAGAAAGTTGAATTCTGAGTTTCATTTAACCGACTAATGGTAATAGAGATGGGGTGTTCAAGTACAAATATCTGTCCTGTCTGTTTGTGAGCTCTTAACCGAGCTCGGTACTTTGAGTCCCCTTAGTAAAACAGAATCTTAACAACACTCTAGCATCCTAAACCCCCACAAGATTGGAGCCCGAACAGGGACCCGAACAGACAGACTGATTTTATAAATTTATTTTTATTTTGCTTTTTAACATTGCACATGAAACCCGATTACCATTGGCTCGATTATTGAAATGAATGAATTTTAGGCTGCACACGAAAATTTTCGCGCTAGAGACATTGCGGATAAGAAATTTTTCTTTATTTTCAATATTGATTATGGTAACTAATATTTTCTTGTTTCCCATGTGGTAAACAATATTTCAGGAAATCTACATGAGATTATGTGGTAACAGACTTAAGAAATTTTGCATGACGAGAAGACGTGTTATATAAAATTTCATTTATTTGCGTGATAAGATTGAGTTTTAAAGCATTCGTGTTTTATATATCCGTTAAAGGGTGATACTTGTTAGGAATTGTTTATATTTCCTTGGGATTTAGGAATTGGGAGAAAGCATATTAAGTAATTTTGCTTATAATTGTGTTTTATATTCAAGCATTGACTGCTCATAGATTGGAAGAAAAACTTTGGTGTCATTTACCGAGCCTAGGCTAAGCCTTTCATGTGTTTGAGTTGTCACTTGAAAATAAATTTTCTCATTACCAGTAGAAATGTGTAATCTGGCTGCCTAGTAAGCTGTTAGCTTATCGTTGGTGTATTTTGCATAGGATCTGTGCCTTTTGGTAACACTCCAGAATTTTACTTACGACATTTTATTTGTGGGTACTGCCATATACGCGCTCATACGCAGGCACGACCGCTATACTGTACTTGTTCGTATTACTTACGACATTTTATATGTGGGTACTGCCATATACGGGCTCATACGCAGGCACGACCACTGT
>JAXCGZ010013909.1:0-46178 GCA_037179515.1 Halocaridina rubra | reverse complement strand
CGGGAAAGAGCCCAAAGCTCGTATCTTCCCGTCTCCTCATCGGTTCCATTTTATACTTAGTCATACTTATCATACCTGTCCTTAAAACTATGGATTGCGATAGCATTAACTACCTCCTCGCTTAGCCAATTCCAATTATCAACTACTCTTACACTGAAAAAGTATTTCCTTACATCCTGCAAAGAAGTTTTCTTACGAAGCTTCAAACTATGACCTCTAGTTCTAGAGCCAGCCATATCAAAATATCGATCCCTATCCACTCTATCATAACCATGAAGGAATTTAAAGACTGTCACCATATCCCCCTCACTCTTCTAGCTTCGAGTGATGGTAAGTCTAATTCCCTCAGCCTCTCATCATAACTGAGATTGCGTATTTCTGGCACCAGTTTCGTGGCATGTCTTTGAACTTTTTCAAGCTTAGCTATGTGCTTTTTCAAGTGCGGATTCCAAAAGGGGGCTGCATATTGGAGTTTTGGCCTCACATAGGTTACATAAATATTTCTGAACATTTCCTTGTTCATGTGCCTGAAGGCTACTCTTACATTTGATAAGAATGCATATGCTGCCCTTACTATGCCATTTATATGTATTTCTGGAGACAAATCTGCCAGTATGTTTACTCCTAGATCTCTCTCATTTTCTGTCTCTTGAAGTTGTACTCCAGCCACCGAGTAGTCAAGCTTGGGCCTTCTTGCACTTGTACCCATTCTCATTACCTTACATTTTGAAGTATTGAATTTCATTAGCCACTTTTCTGACCACTCATGCAGATTATTTAGATCCTCCTGAAGTTCTCTACCATTGTTCTCGTTTTTTACTTTCTTCACAATCTTTGCATCATCTGCAAACATATTCATGAATGAATTTACAGACTCTGGTAGGTCATTTACATATACAAGGAACAAAAGTGGCCCTAAAACTGAACCCTGTGGAACTCCACTACTAACTCTTCTCCATTCAGACACTGAGTGTCTTACTCTAACCCTCTGTTCCCTTCCTTCTAAGTAAGTTTTTATCCATTCCAAAACATTTCCACCTATTCTAGCCATTGATTGCAGCTTCCTAATAAGTCTCCCATGTGGAACAGTGTCAAACGCTTTCTGGAAGTCTAGGAATATGCAATCTGCCCAGCCCTCTCTTTCCTGTAAGATTCCGCTTACCTCATCATAAAATTCTAATAAGTTTGTTACTGTTGATCTACCTTCTCTGAAGCCATGTTGCCTCACTGACAAAAAGTTGAAGGATTCCAAGTGAAGAGAGATATGTTTCCTTAGTAGTTTCTCCATAACTTTGCAAACTATGCTGGTCAAGGAAACTGGTCTATAGTTCAGAGCCGTATCCCTCCTTCCCTTTTTGAAGATAGGTATCACATTTGCTTGTTTCCAGCATCTTGGAATCTCCCCCGACTCCAGTGACTCCTTAAATATGATACTTAGTGCCAATGATATTGTGTTTGCGCAGTTTTTAAGCACATGAGGGGATATGTCATCAGGACCTGTAGCTTTATGAACATCTAAATCCATCAGCGCTTTGCATACCTCTGTGGCTGTAAGGTTGATGTTCTCTAATACCGGCCCTTGAGCTTCTATCACTGCAATCTGAGGGGGTGGGGTATTTTCTACTGTAAATACTGACTGAAACTCCTTGTTCAATCCTTTGCAGATCTCTTCATCCGTCTCAGCGATGCTTCCATCCGCTCTCTTTAGCCTTAAAACCTGTTCTTTTACCTTCAGTTTTCCTCTGATAAAGCTGTGGAAAAGCTTGGGATTTTCTTTAGCCTTCCTGGTGATGTCCCTCTCATAGTCTCTCTCTGCCTCTCTCCTTTTACTTAGGTAGTCATTTCTTGCTCTTTTGTAGGTTTGCCAGGCATTTATGTTTTTTCTCCTCCTATACCTTTTCCAGCATTTGTCTCTTCACTCCTTAGCTCTTTTACACCCATTATCGAACCATTTCTCTCTGGCATGAATTACACCTGTGGTGTAGTGGTAGCGCCTTGATTTAGTAATCATAAGTCCTAGGTTCGAGTCCCGGTCGGGGTAAAAAATGATTCATGTTTTCACATATGTAATGTGCTTATTTGTGTTTCATGGCCCAAATGAGATTGGGAATTGAATTAAATGCTAAAATGAAGCCTCGAGTGAGGTTGGAGAATCTGTAATATATAACATAGTGGCATTCAGTTAGAATGCGTTCATTCCTAAGTATAGCAGATATAAGCTATAAGGTTGGATTCCTTTTAACCTTCTGTGGTGTAGTGGTAGCGCCTTGACTTAGTAATCATAAGTCCTAGGTTCGAGTCCCGGTCAGGGTAAAAAAAATTATTCATGTTTTCACATATGTAATGTGCTTATTTGTGTTTCATGGCCCGAATGAGATTGGGAATTGAATTAAATGCTAAAATGAAGCCACGAGTGAGGTTGGGGAATCTGTAATATGAACATAGTGGCATTCAGTTAGAATGCGTTCATTCCTAAGTATAGCAGATATAAGCTATAAGGTTGGATTCCTTTTAACCTTCTGTGGTGTAGTGGTAGCGCCTTAACTTAGTAATCATTAGTCCTAGGTTCGAGTCCCAGTCGGGGTAAAAAAATGATTCATATATATATATATATACAATTTTTTTTAAGGTGTTCCTACTTCGTCAAAATTCACCTATCGCAGCCGGTCCCGGAACCGAATCCTCGCGATAAACGAGGGGTTACTGTATTTCATTTAAGTTGCCTGATATACGTTTTCTTTTTAGCGAATTGTATAGTTTTCTTTTTCTCTTAGCTGACTTTGTTAACGTTTAGATTTCGTGCAGCATAGTCAATATGTAAAGAAGGTAGAATAATGTTTAGAACCAAGGAATATTAATAATACATACTATAATCTTGAAAATTTGATAAAACCCAAATAGAGTGAGTAAATAAATATTTTATGAGTAAGATATTGTGCCTGAATGGTAATAAGCATCAGCTGATACGGAAGTGACAAACTGTTTCCCGATAGGGGTTCGTTCTCCCGCATCCTCCTCCTCTTTTACCGCTTAATGCAATCTGATATTATGAAGATAATGGAAAAAACAGCACTAAGAACTTACGATATAATATCATCAAGGAAATAGCGTGCGAGGGTGCATCAGCTGATACGGAGGCGGCAAAATGTTTGCATTCTCTTCCTCACCACCATGCACGTCCCAGTGTATGCCTGTTGCCCACCGCATAATAGAGTGCATTAACTTTACTGTACAGTAAATCTGTATATCTTTTATACTGTACACTATTTGCATGTTAATATAAATAACTACAGGTCTTTCTGCTTTGCTATGTACTAAAAAAATATGTTTTACTTATCTTATATCCTTGGTATAGTCAGGGTTCCAATCCTGACAGCTTATTACAATCTTTACATGGAATCTTATATATATATTAGACGTTGAAACAGGACTATTTTTAATCAGCATATTTGCAAACAGTATTTTCATATTTGAAAACTAAACGGACATTAAATGTTCTCAGTATCTTGACCAAACTTTGACATCCCTCGAAATAGGGAATAACCAAGGTATTATTAAAATTCGAAACATTATTGTCAGGGAGGGATGGTCTATGAAATATGCATTTTGCAACACTGAAGCAGATTTTTAATAACCACTTGGGATAACAAAGATTTCTTCCAATATCAATGATTTTATTAACCTCAGCATCAAGGCATACTGGGCTTACAATAAAGAAATCTTGGAGAAACATTGAAGAAAATATAGATTTCTTTATTTTAAGATCAGGACCAGAATAAAACTGCATGTAAGATAGATTATATGTGGGCTTTCTATAAAAAGAGGAGATAAGGATTTCGTCTTAGCCATACCGAAGTTTGTTGGTAATATTTACTGCCCAAAACAAACTTGCAATCTGCAACAAAAAGGTTATTGAGCTGTAATATAACATTTTTAGGTAATAGAATAGAATAATTTATCTAATTTATGGGTACTTTGGTCAAGAAGGAACAAACATCAAAACTGTTTTTATGCATATCTGGAGTGATAAAAAGATTCTGAAGTTTTTCAGTCAGGTCATAGGAATTCAATATATGGGAGGATGATATTTTTCCAAGCAAAGGGGACAATAAACGAACTATAAACACAGATCGCTTATAAGATATAGAGCCAACAGAACTAATAATTTGTCGCATGTGTAATCCAGGCTTGTGAGTTTTTACTAATCCATAAAGATATGGGAAAACATATACTTGGTCAAGTAAGGACATGTGAATTTTAATAATAGATTTTAAATTATTGTTAAAATGTTTTAAAACATCATCCACAGGATTCTTTTTTAAGTGCAAATGTGTGCTTGTATCAGCAAATAAATTATTCATTTTGTTTACATAACCATCTGTATTTAAAATCACAAAGGAATTTGCTTTGTCAGCTTTGGTAACAGTTACATCAGTCACGTATTAACTGTGCGAGTGCTTTTCGAATTCTAATTGGTATATTACAAGTGTTCAAAAAATTATTAATACAAGGATAAACAAGACCTCTTGCAATGTTGATATTAGAAACAGGAACATCACTAAGGTTTTCTAATACAGTGAAATCTGTCGCAACAAAGGCCGCAGAAGGGATTTTATTGACAGCAAAAGAGATATCAAATCCTATGCAGTCACCACCTTGGGGTCAATAGTCTCTGAATACATGTTGATAATGCAATCACTGTTAGATTCAATTTCTGTAGTAAACCATTTTTTCCCAAAAAGTTTTGAATTCATCTGATAATTGTTTTCTCAGAAATCACTAATATTTGTGTTGGGGCCGACAAACGTGAGGTGAGGTGGTTACTTAAGTAACCTGATATAACTAACCTACATTTACTTACCAAACCCAACTCAAGTAATCTAGCCCAACTTTGAAGCCTCATATACAATAATAGGGCGAAAGTGGATATTAATTCGGCAACGCGGTACATTTTGGGAAGTGATTTTAATGCTGCTTTCACAGGCACGTTATGGAAGGGGATCATAAAACAAATCCAAACCATTATTTACCTTATCAAGGTAAATTTGGACGTTTATAGAGGAGCAGCAACATGGCTCCCTTGAGCTTTTGTGGGTTCTATCATCCCTCGAGTAAACAACAGTCCTCTGGTTTCGCTTACTTTTAATCATATACCATAGATTAATTTTATTCACCCCTTCCATGGCCTACCCGAGATATTAGTGTTACCAACACTTCCTGAAATGTGCCGCACTCTCTTATAAATATGCAAATTCACCCCATTCAGGTGATAAACGCACTGAGTATCCATATACTCTGTGAGTATATAAGGCTTCAAATTTGCATAACGTTAGGTTAGGGTATATTAGTTTAGTTAAATTGGGTTATTTACGTATCCACTTCCGCCAACCAATATCGCCTCTAACAAAATAAGGATATCCGAGAAAGGCAGATTAATTCAAAAAACATCGAAACCTATCAGAAAAAAAAGGTTTATTCCAAAAATTGAAGGGGTGCATAAAACGATAGGATTTACGGTATTCGCGTAACAGTTTTCCAGGAGTGGGTGACGTGAGTTTTACACTTACCTACACGTTATAAAATGACTTACTCGAGTGGTATACATACGAATTATGGAGGCGAGAGCAGAAAACTAATTTTAACCCTATTATCATCGGTCTTGCACTATGACGAAACAATCTGCCTTGAAGTTTGCTTTCAAGGCACACAATGTCGAATATCCGTATATAAACATAAAATGAAATTATAGCGCATAGAACACATACATACACCTCACCTTTCAAACTCTTCACAAAGTACACTACTATGCACAGCAGCCACAGCTATCAAGATCACTGATAAGTACTTTTATCGGTCCGTTAAAATACTAATTTCCCCATTTTTGAATTTAACGGCCAACCTGCAGTATCACTTAACAAGTTACTTCCAATCCACTGCTCTCTCATATTCAAACGAGCACTTCTAATAGATGTCAGTCACCATATTAAAAGTATACAGTACCTAATCACAAAAAATAAAAAATAAAAAAAAACTTATCGCTTTCCAGAATTTCATTTTTTTAAAACTGCACCTTAATGTTACGAATGACCGCTGTGTTGTGGGCTACCCCGGGGCCAAGGGCACCAGGTGCGTGCTTTACTTAAGGGACCTTGTATCCTTCAACACCACAGGTTCTTGTTTCCTGATAAAAAAAAAAAGAAGGACCCCCCAACACACACACACACACACACACATATATATATATATATATATATATATATATATATATATATATATATATATATATATATATATATATATATATATATATATATATATATATATATATATATATATATATATATATATACCTGTGGGGCGGGCACATTATCAAAGAATAGCCTCACCGTATTCCCTGCGTGTCGTAAAAGGCGACTAAAAGTGGACGGGGAGGGGGGACTAGGAATCCCCCCCCTTGAACCAACCTCCTGTGAGGCATCAAAGAAGAGGGAGAGTAGAGGGGAGTATAACTGCTCCCCAAACTGTTTCTTTTTTGATGTCGGCTACCCCCACTTTTAAAGGGGAAACAGCCACGGTGTATATATATATATATATATATATATATATATATATATATATATATATATATATATATATATATATATATATATATATATATATATATATATATATATATATATATATATTCCAATACTTGTCCTTTTTACAGTCTCTCAATTATTTTTTTTTAATCTTAAATGGCTGGTAACCTTGTCACACATCGTTTCAGCATGCCAAGATAAGGTTGGCGTGAGTTGCCATGTATTAAATGCAATACTTTAATTGACTTTCAGGAATAGTACTCTTATTATTGTGCAAATACATATTACTCGAATCGTGTACTTACAATGACACAGCCTCCAACGGAGTTTATATATCCAGGGAGATCAAGTGCGAAAAAAAAACATTCATAAATAAGCTTTATCAACCATTGCACTGCTCAAAACTTCCATATCAAAACAAACCTCTCTCTCTCTCTCTCTCTCTCTCGCTCTCTCTCTCTCTCCCCCCGTATGGGATTACCTAATTGTGATTACCTAATTGTGTTTACGGGAAAGAGCCCAAAGCTCGTATCTTCCCGTCTCCTGATCGGTTCCATTTTAGACTTAGTGATACTTATCATACCTGTCCTTAAAACTATGGATTGAGATAGCATTAACTACCTCCTCGCTTAGCCAATTCCAATTATCAACTACTCTTACACTGAAAAAGTATTTCCTTACATCCTGCATAGAAGTTTTCTTACGAAGCTTCAAACTATGACCTCTAGTTCTAGAGCCAGCCATATCAAAATATCGATCCCTATCCACTCTGTCATAACCATGAAGGAATTTAAAGACTGTCACCATATCCCCCCTCACTCTTCTAGCTTCGAGTGATGGTAAGTCTAATTCCCTCAGCCTCTCATCATAACTGAGATTGCGTATTTCTGGCACCAGTTTCGTGGCATGTCTTTGAGCTTTTTCAAGCTTAGCTATGTGCTTTTTCAAGTGCGGATTCCAAAAGGGGGCTGCATATTCGAGTTTTGGCCTCACATAGGTTACATAAATATTTCTGAACATTTCCTTGTCCATGTGCCTGAAGGCTACCCTTACATTTGATAAGAATGCATATGCTGCCCTTACTATGCCATTTATATGTATTTCTGGAGACAAATCTGCCAGTATGTTTACTCCTAGATCTCTCTCATTATCTGTGTGTGATTACCTAATTGTGATTACCTAATTGTGTTTACGGGAAAGAGCCCAAAGTGTGTGTGTGATTACCTAATTGATTACCTGATTGTGTTTACGGGAAAGAGCCCAAAACTCGTATCTTCCCGTCTCCTGATCGGTTCCATTTTAGACTTAGTGATACTTATCATACCTGTCCTTAAAACTATGGATTGAGATAGCATTAACTACCTCCTCGCTTAGCCAATTCCAATTATCAACTACTCTTACACTGAAAAAGTATTTCCTTACATCCTGCATAGAAGTTTTCTTACGAAGCTTCAAACTATGACCTCTAGTTCTAGAGCCAGCCATATCAAAATATCGATCCCTATCCACTCTGTCATAACCATGAAGGAATTTAAAGACTGTCACCATATCCCCCCTCACTCTTCTAGCTTCGAGTGATGGTAAGTCTAATTCCCTCAGCCTCTCATCATAACTGAGATTGCGTATTTCTGGCACCAGTTTCGTGGCATGTCTTTGAGCTTTTTCAAGCTTAGCTATGTGCTTTTTCAAGTGCGGATTCCAAAAGGGGGCTGCATATTCGAGTTTTGGCCTCACATAGGTTACATAAATATTTCTGAACATTTCCTTGTCCATGTGCCTGAAGGCTACCCTTACATTTGATAAGAATGCATATGCTGCCCTTACTATGCCATTTATATGTATTTCTGGAGACAAATAAGCCAGTATGTTTACTCCTAGATCTCTCTCATTATCTGTGTGTGATTACCTAATTGTGATTACCTAATTGTGTTTACGGGAAAGAGCCCAAAGTGTGTGTGATTACCTAATTGATTACCTAATTGCGTTTACGGGAAAGAGCCCAAAGCTCGTATCTTCCCGTCTCCTGATCGGTTCCATTTTAGACTTAGTGATACTTATCATACCTGTCCTTAAAACTATGGATTGAGATAGCATTAACTACCTCCTCGCTTAGCCAATTCCAATTATCAACTACTCTTACATTGAAAAAGTATTTCCTTACATCCTGCATAGAAGTTTTCTTACGAAGCTTCAAACTATGACCTCTAGTTCTAGAGCCAGCCATATCAAAATATCGATCCCTATCCACTCTGTCATAACCATGAAGGAATTTAAAGACTGTCACCATATCCCCCCTCACTCTTCTAGCTTCGAGTGATGGTAAGTCTAATTCCCTCAGCCTCTCATCATAACTGAGATTGCGTATTTCTGGCACCAGTTTCGTGGCATGTCTTTGAGCTTTTTCAAGCTTAGCTATGTGCTTTTTCAAGTGCGGATTCCAAAAGGGGGCTGCATATTCGAGTTTTGGCCTCACATAGGTTACATAAATATTTCTGAACATTTCCTTGTCCATGTGCCTGAAGGCTACCCTTACATTTGATAAGAATGCATATGCTGCCCTTACTATGCCATTTATATGTATTTCTGGAGACAAATCTGCCAGTATGTTTACTCCTAGATCTCTCTCATTATCTGTGTGTGATTACCTAATTGTGATTACCTAATTGTGTTTACGGGAAAGAGCCCAAAGTGTGTGTGTGATTACCTAATTGATTACCTAATTGTGTTTACGGGAAAGAGCCCAAAACTCGTATCTTCCCGTCTCCTGATCGGTTCCATTTTAGACTTAGTGATACTTATCATACCTGTCCTTAAAACTATGGATTGAGATAGCATTAACTACCTCCTCGCTTAGCCAATTCCAATTATCAACTACTCTTACACTGAAAAAGTATTTCCTTACATCCTGCAAAGAAGTTTTCTTACGAAGCTTCAAACTATGACCTCTAGTTCTAGAGCCAGCCATATCAAAATATCGATCCCTATCCACTCTGTCATAACCATGAAGGAATTTAAAGACTGTCACCATATCCCCCCTCACTCTTCTAGCTTCGAGTGATGGTAAGTCTAATTCCCTCAGCCTCTCATCATAACTGAGATTGCGTATTTCTGGCACCAGTTTCGTGGCATGTCTTTGAGCTTTTTCAAGCTTAGCTATGTGCTTTTTCAAGTGCAGATTCCAAAAGGGGGCTGCATATTCGAGTTTTGGCCTCACATAGGTTACATAAATATTTCTGAACATTTCCTTGTCCATGTGCCTGAAGGCTACCCTTACATTTGATAAGAATGCATATGCTGCCCTTACTATGCCATTTATATGTATTTCTGGAGACAAATCTGCCAGTATGTTTACTCCTAGATCTCTCTCATTATCTGTGTGTGATTACCTAATTGTGATTACCTAATTGTGTTTACGGGAAAGAGCCCAAAGTGTGTGTGTGATTACCTAATTGATTACCTAATTGTGTTTACGGGAAAGAGCCCAAAACTCGTATCTTCCCGTCTCCTGATCGGTTCCATTTTAGACTTAGTGATACTTATCATACCTGTCCTTAAAACTATGGATTGAGATAGCATTAACTACCTCCTCGCTTAGCCAATTCCAATTATCAACTACTCTTACATTGAAAAAGTATTTCCTTACATCCTGCAAAGAAGTTTTCTTACGAAGCTTCAAACTATGACCTCTAGTTCTAGAGCCAGCCATATCAAAATATCGATCCCTATCCACTCTGTCATAACCATGAAGGAATTTAAAGACTGTCACCATATCCCCCCTCACTCTTCTAGCTTCGAGTGATGGTAAGTCTAATTCCCTCAGCCTCTCATCATAACTGAGATTGCGTATTTCTGGCACCAGTTTCGTGGCATGTCTTTGAGCTTTTTCAAGCTTAGCTATGTGCTTTTTCAAGTGCGGATTCCAAAAGGGGGCTGCATATTCGAGTTTTGGCCTCACATAGGTTACATAAATATTTCTGAACATTTCCTTGTCCATGTGCCTGAAGGCTACCCTTACATTTGATAAGAATGCATATGCTGCCCTTACTATGCCATTTATATGTATTTCTGGAGACAAATCTGCCAGTATGTTTACTCCTAGATCTCTCTCATTATCTGTGTGTGATTACCTAATTGTGATTACCTAATTGTGTTTACGGGAAAGAGCCCAAAGTGTGTGTGTGATTACCTAATTGATTACCTAATTGTGTTTACGGGAAAGAGCCCAAAACTCGTATCTTCCCGTCTCCTGATCGGTTCCATTTTAGACTTAGTGATACTTATCATACCTGTCCTTAAAACTATGGATTGAGATAGCATTAACTACCTCCTCGCTTAGCCAATTCCAATTATCAACTACTCTTACATTGAAAAAGTATTTCCTTACATCCTGCAAAGAAGTTTTCTTACGAAGCTTCAAACTATGACCTCTAGTTCTAGAGCCAGCCATATCAAAATATCGATCCCTATCCACTCTGTCATAACCATGAAGGAATTTAAAGACTGTCACCATATCCCCCCCTCACTCTTCTAGCTTCGAGTGATGGTAAGTCTAATTCCCTCAGCCTCTCATCATAACTGAGATTGCGTATTTCTGGCACCAGTTTCGTGGCATGTCTTTGAGCTTTTTCAAGCTTAGCTATGTGCTTTTTCAAGTGCGGATTCCAAAAGGGGGCTGCATATTCGAGTTTTGGCCTCACATAGGTTACATAAATATTTCTGAACATTTCCTTGTCCATGTGCCTGAAGGCTACCCTTACATTTGATAAGAATGCATATGCTGCCCTTACTATGCCATTTATATGTATTTCTGGAGACAAATCTGCCAGTATGTTTACTCCTAGATCTCTCTCATTATCTGTGTGTGATTACCTAATTGTGATTACCTAATTGTGTTTACGGGAAAGAGCCCAAAGTGTGTGTGATTACCTAATTGATTACCTAATTGTGTTTACGGGAAAGAGCCCAAAACTCGTATCTTCCCGTCTCCTGATCGGTTCCATTTTAGACTTAGTGATACTTATCATACCTGTCCTTAAAACTATGGATTGAGATAGCATTAACTACCTCCTCGCTTAGCCAATTCCAATTATCAACTACTCTTACATTGAAAAAGTATTTCCTTACATCCTGCAAAGAAGTTTTCTTACGAAGCTTCAAACTATGACCTCTAGTTCTAGAGCCAGCCATATCAAAATATCGATCCCTATCCACTCTGTCATAACCATTAAGGAATTTAAAGACTGTCACCATATCCCCCCTCACTCTTCTAGCTTCGAGTGATGGTAAGTCTAATTCCCTCAGCCTCTCATCATAACTGAGATTGCGTATTTCTGGCACCAGTTTCGTGGCATGTCTTTGAGCTTTTTCAAGCTTAGCTATGTGCTTTTTCAAGTGCGGATTCCAAAAGGGGGCTGCATATTCGAGTTTTGGCCTCACATAGGTTACATAAATATTTCTGAACATTTCCTTGTCCATGTGCCTGAAGGCTACCCTTACATTTGATAAGAATGCATATGCTGCCCTTACTATGCCATTTATATGTATTTCTGGAGACAAATCTGCCAGTATGTTTACTCCTAGATCTCTCTCATTATCTGTGTGTGATTACCTAATTGTGATTACCTAATTGTGTTTACGGGAAAGAGCCCAAAGTGTGTGTGTGATTACCTAATTGATTACCTAATTGTGTTTACGGGAAAGAGCCCAAAACTCGTATCTTCCCGTCTCCTGATCGGTTCCATTTTAGACTTAGTGATACTTATCATACCTGTCCTTAAAACTATGGATTGAGATAGCATTAACTACCTCCTCGCTTAGCCAATTCCAATTATCAACTACTCTTACACTGAAAAAGTATTTCCTTACATCCTGCATAGAAGTTTTCTTACGAAGCTTCAAACTATGACCTCTAGTTCTAGAGCCAGCCATATCAAAATATCGATCCCTATCCACTCTGTCATAACCATGAAGGAATTTAAAGACTGTCACCATATCCCCCCTCACTCTTCTAGCTTCGAGTGATGGTAAGTCTAATTCCCTCAGCCTCTCATCATAACTGAGATTGCGTATTTCTGGCACCAGTTTCGTGGCATGTCTTTGAGCTTTTTCAAGCTTAGCTATGTGCTTTTTCAAGTGCGGATTCCAAAAGGGGGCTGCATATTCGAGTTTTGGCCTCACATAGGTTACATAAATATTTCTGAACATTTCCTTGTCCATGTGCCTGAAGGCTACCCTTACATTTGATAAGAATGCATATGCTGCCCTTACTATGCCATTTATATGTATTTCTGGAGACAAATCTGCCAGTATGTTTACTCCTAGATCTCTCTCATTATCTGTGTGTGATTACCTAATTGTGATTACCTAATTGTGTTTACGGGAAAGAGCCCAAAGTGTGTGTGTGATTACCTAATTGATTACCTGATTGTGTTTACGGGAAAGAGCCCAAAACTCGTATCTTCCCGTCTCCTGATCGGTTCCATTTTAGACTTAGTGATACTTATCATACCTGTCCTTAAAACTATGGATTGAGATAGCATTAACTACCTCCTCGCTTAGCCAATTCCAATTATCAACTACTCTTACACTGAAAAAGTATTTCCTTACATCCTGCATAGAAGTTTTCTTACGAAGCTTCAAACTATGACCTCTAGTTCTAGAGCCAGCCATATCAAAATATCGATCCCTATCCACTCTGTCATAACCATGAAGGAATTTAAAGACTGTCACCATATCCCCCCTCACTCTTCTAGCTTCGAGTGATGGTAAGTCTAATTCCCTCAGCCTCTCATCATAACTGAGATTGCGTATTTCTGGCACCAGTTTCGTGGCATGTCTTTGAGCTTTTTCAAGCTTAGCTATGTGCTTTTTCAAGTGCGGATTCCAAAAGGGGGCTGCATATTCGAGTTTTGGCCTCACATAGGTTACATAAATATTTCTGAACATTTCCTTGTCCATGTGCCTGAAGGCTACCTTACATTTGATAAGAATGCATATGCTGCCCTTAGTATGCCATTTATATGTATTTCTGGAGACAAATCTGCCAGTATGTTTACTCCTAGATCTCTCTCATTATCTGTGTGTGATTACCTAATTGTGATTACCTAATTGTGTTTACGGGAAAGAGCCCAAAGTGTGTGTGTGATTACCTAATTGATTACCTAATTGTGTTTACGGGAAAGAGCCCAAAACTCGTATTTTCCCGTCTCCTGATCGGTTCCATTTTAGACTTAGTGATACTTATCATACCTGTCCTTAAAACTATGGATTGAGATAGCATTAACTACCTCCTCGCTTAGCCAATTCCAATTATCAACTACTCTTACACTGAAAAAGTATTTCCTTACATCCTGCATAGAAGTTTTCTTACGAAGCTTCAAACTATGACCTCTAGTTCTAGAGCCAGCCATATCAAAATATCGATCCCTATCCACTCTGTCATAACCATGAAGGAATTTAAAGACTGTCACCATATCCCCCCCTCACTCTTCTAGCTTCGAGTGATGGTAAGTCTAATTCCCTCAGCCTCTCATCATAACTGAGATTGCGTATTTCTGGCACCAGTTTCGTGGCATGTCTTTGAGCTTTTTCAAGCTTAGCTATGTGCTTTTTCAAGTGCGGATTCCAAAAGGGGGCTGCATATTCGAGTTTTGGCCTCACATAGGTTACATAAATATTTCTGAACATTTCCTTGTCCATGTGCCTGAAGGCTACCCTTACATTTGATAAGAATGCATATGCTGCCCTTA
Organism: Halocaridina rubra; assembly: GCA_037179515.1. Classification (NCBI taxonomy): domain Eukaryota; kingdom Metazoa; phylum Arthropoda; class Malacostraca; order Decapoda; family Atyidae; genus Halocaridina; species Halocaridina rubra. Next base: position 31,849 of record JAXCGZ010013909.1, on the reverse strand, counting down.
CTATGCCATTTATATGTATTTCTGGAGACAAATCTGCCAGTATGTTTACTCCTAGATCTCTCTCATTATCTGTGTGTGATTACCTAATTGTGATTACCTAATTGTGTTTACGGGAAAGAGCCCAAAGTGTGTGTGTGATTACCTAATTGATTACCTAATTGTGTTTACGGGAAAGAGCCCAAAACTCGTATCTTCCCGTCTCCTGATCGGTTCCATTTTAGACTTAGTGATACTTATCATACCTGTCCTTAAAACTATGGATTGAGATAGCATTAACTACCTCCTCGCTTAGCCAATTCCAATTATCAACTACTCTTACACTGAAAAAGTATTTCCTTACATCCTGCATAGAAGTTTTCTTACGAAGCTTCAAACTATGACCTCTAGTTCTAGAGCCAGCCATATCAAAATATCGATCCCTATCCACTCTGTCATAACCATGAAGGAATTTAAAGACTGTCACCATATCCCCCCCTCACTCTTCTAGCTTCGAGTGATGGTAAGTCTAATTCCCTCAGCCTCTCATCATAACTGAGATTGCGTATTTCTGGCACCAGTTTCGTGGCATGTCTTTGAGCTTTTTCAAGCTTAGCTATGTGCTTTTTCAAGTGCGGATTCCAAAAGGGGGCTGCATATTCGAGTTTTGGCCTCACATAGGTTACATAAATATTTCTGAACATTTCCTTGTCCATGTGCCTGAAGGCTACCCTTACATTTGATAAGAATGCATATGCTGCCCTTACTATGCCATTTATATGTATTTCTGGAGACAAATCTGCCAGTATGTTTACTCCTAGATCTCTCTCATTATCTGTGTGTGATTACCTAATTGTGATTACCTAATTGTGTTTACGGGAAAGAGCCCAAAGTGTGTGTGTGATTACCTAATTGATTACCTAATTGTGTTTACGGGAAAGAGCCCAAAACTCGTATCTTCCCGTCTCCTGATCGGTTCCATTTTAGACTTAGTGATACTTATCATACCTGTCCTTAAAACTATGGATTGAGATAGCATTAACTACCTCCTCGCTTAGCCAATTCCAATTATCAACTACTCTTACATTGAAAAAGTATTTCCTTACATCCTGCAAAGAAGTTTTCTTACGAAGCTTCAAACTATGACCTCTAGTTCTAGAGCCAGCCATATCAAAATATCGATCCCTATCCACTCTGTCATAACCATGAAGGAATTTAAAGACTGTCACCATATCCCCCCTCACTCTTCTAGCTTCGAGTGATGGTAAGTCTAATTCCCTCAGCCTCTCATCATAACTGAGATTGCGTATTTCTGGCACCAGTTTCGTGGCATGTCTTTGAGCTTTTTCAAGCTTAGCTATGTGCTTTTTCAAGTGCGGATTCCAAAAGGGGGCTGCATATTCGAGTTTTGGCCTCACATAGGTTACATAAATATTTCTGAACATTTCCTTGTCCATGTGCCTGAAGGCTACCCTTACATTTGATAAGAATGCATATGCTGCCCTTACTATGCCATTTATATGTATTTCTGGAGACAAATCTGCCAGTATGTTTACTCCTAGATCTCTCTCATTATCTGTGTGTGATTACCTAATTGTGATTACCTAATTGTGTTTACGGGAAAGAGCCCAAAGTGTGTGTGTGATTACCTAATTGATTACCTAATTGTGTTTACGGGAAAGAGCCCAAAACTCGTATTTTCCCGTCTCCTGATCGGTTCCATTTTAGACTTAGTGATACTTATCATACCTGTCCTTAAAACTATGGATTGAGATAGCATTAACTACCTCCTCGCTTAGCCAATTCCAATTATCAACTACTCTTACACTGAAAAAGTATTTCCTTACATCCTGCAAAAAAGTTTTCTTACGAAGCTTCAAACTATGACCTCTAGTTCTAGAGCCAGCCATATCAAAATATCGATCCCTATCCACTCTATCATAACCATGAAGGAATTTAAAGACTGTCACCATATCCCCCCTCACTCTTCTAGCTTCGAGTGATGGTAAGTCTAATTCCCTCAGCCTCTCATCATAACTGAGATTGCGTATTTCTGGCACCAGTTTCGTGGCATGTCTTTGAACTTTTTCAAGCTTAGCTATGTGCTTTTTCAAGTGCGGATTCCAAAAGGGGGCTGCATATTCGAGTTTTGGCCTCACATAAGTTACATAAATATTTCTGAACATTTCCTTGTCCATGTGCCTGAAGGCTACCCTTGCATTTGATAAGAATGCATATGCTGCCCTTACTATGCCATTTATATGTATTTCTGGAGACAAATCTGCCAGTATGTTTACTCCTAGATCTCTCTCATTATCTGTGTGTGATTACCTAATTGTGATTACCTAATTGTGTTTACGGGAAAGAGCCCAAAGTGTGTGTGTGATTACCTAATTGATTACCTAATTGTGTTTACGGGAAAGAGCCCAAAACTCGTATCTTCCCATCTCCTGATCGGTTCCATTTTAGACTTAGTGATACTTATCATACCTGTCTTTAAAACTATGGATTGAGATAGCATTAACTACCTCCTCGCTTAGCCAATTCCAATTATCAACTACTCTTACATTGAAAAAGTATTTCCTTACATCCTGCAAAGAAGTTTTCTTACGAAGCTTCAAACTATGACCTCTAGTTCTAGAGCCAGCCATATCAAAATATCGATCCCTATCCACTCTGTCATAACCATGAAGGAATTTAAAGACTGTCACCATATCCCCCCTCACTCTTCTAGCTTCGAGTGATGGTAAGTCTAATTCCCTCAGCCTCTCATCATAACTGAGATTGCGTATTTCTGGCACCAGTTTCGTGGCATGTCTTTGAGCTTTTTCAAGCTTAGCTATGTGCTTTTTCAAGTGCGGATTCCAAAAGGGGGCTGCATATTCGAGTTTTGGCCTCACATAGGTTACATAAATATTTCTGAACATTTCCTTGTCCATGTGCCTGAAGGCTACCCTTACATTTGATAAGAATGCATATGCTGCCCTTACTATGCCATTTATATGTATTTCTGGAGACAAATCTGCCAGTATGTTTACTCCTAGATCTCTCTCATTATCTGTGTGTGATTACCTAATTGTGATTACCTAATTGTGTTTACGGGAAAGAGCCCAAAGTGTGTGTGTGATTACCTAATTGATTACCTAATTGTGTTTACGGGAAAGAGCCCAAAACTCGTATTTTCCCGTCTCCTGATCGGTTCCATTTTAGACTTAGTGATACTTATCATACCTGTCCTTAAAACTATGGATTGAGATAGCATTAACTACCTCCTCGCTTAGCCAATTCCAATTATCAACTACTCTTACACTGAAAAAGTATTTCCTTACATCCTGCAAAAAAGTTTTTTTACGAAGCTTCAAACTATGACCTCTAGTTCTAGAGCCAGCCATATCAAAATATCGATCCCTATCCACTCTATCATAACCATGAAGGAATTTAAAGACTGTCACCATATCCCCCCTCACTCTTCTAGCTTCGAGTGATGGTAAGTCTAATTCCCTCAGCCTCTCATCATAACTGAGATTGCGTATTTCTGGCACCAGTTTCGTGGCATGTCTTTGAACTTTTTCAAGCTTAGCTATGTGCTTTTTCAAGTGCGGATTCCAAAAGGGGGCTGCATATTCGAGTTTTGGCCTCACATAAGTTACATAAATATTTCTGAACATTTCCTTGTCCATGTGCCTGAAGGCTACCCTTGCATTTGATAAGAATGCATATGCTGCCCGTACTATATATATATATATATATATATATATATATATATATATATATATATATATATATATATATATATATATATATATATATATATATATATATATATATATATATATATATATATATATATATATATATATATATATATATATATATATATATATATATATATATATATATATATATATATATATATATATATATATATATATATATATATATATATATATATATATATATATATATATATATATATATATATATATATATATATATATATATATATATATATATATATATATATATATATATATATATATATATATATATATCCTAATGTCTTTATCTCTATTTATATATGAAAAAGTTCTGTTTCCCTAGTTCAACTTAAGATTTTATCGTTTAAAATTATTGGGTTGTTTTTCTTGGCGCAAAAAAAATTCTATTGAGATTTTTATCTTTAAGAGATCGAGGTCACACACGCACGCAAATAAAAAAATAATATATATATATATATATATATATATATATATATATATATATATATATATATATATATATATATATATATATATATATATATATATATATGTATGTATACACAGATATATAGATATATAGATAGATAGATAGATAGACAGATAGATAGATAGATAGATTAACTGATTGCCTAATTCGCTTATTTATCGATCGATCGATTGATTGAAAGATAGATAGATAGATAGATAGAGAGAGAGAGAGAGAGAGAGAGAGAGAGAGAGAGAGAGAGAGAGAGAGAGAGAGAGAAAGTTAAAATCTTAGTTTAAATGATTGTATTTCAATAAAAGAAAAAAAAAGAGCTATAGAAGAGCCCATTTCGCTTCCGAAAGTTATCAATACTGCTATTTTTAGTCTAACAGGCATTACTACTAATATAGGTTATATATATTCCTTCAATAGTGTCGAAAATCCTCTGTGAAGAATAAAATTCTTTTCACAACGCGGAATTAAACTCTAACATTTTCGTTAACAGATTAAACTTATGTGATTACTTAATTGTGATTACCTAATTGTGTTTACGGGAAAGAGCCCAAAGCTCGTTATGTGTGTGTGATTACCTAATTGTGATTACCTAATTGTGTTTACGGGAAAGAGCCCAAAGCTCGTATCTTCCCGTCTCCTGATCGGTTCCATTTTAGACTTAGTGATACTTATCATACCTGTCCTTAAAACTATGGATTGAGATAGCATTAACTACCTCCTCGCTTAGCCAATTCCAATTATCAACTACTCTTACACTGAAAAACTATTTCCTTACATCATGCGAAGAAGTTTTCTTACGAAGCTTCAAACTATGACCTCTAGTTCTAGAGCCAGCCATATCAAAATATCGATCCCTATCCACTCTATCATAACCATGAAGGAATTTAAAGACTGTCACCATATCACTCCTCACTCTTCTAGCTTCGAGTGATGGTAAGTCTAACTCCCTCAGCCTCTCATCATAACTGAGATTGCGTATGCAAGTACCTATTTGTGTTTTCGGAAAAGAGCCCCATGCTTGTAACTCCCAGTCTCCTTATCATACCTGTCCTTAAAACTATGGATTGAGATAGCATTAACTACCTCCTCGCTTAGCGAATTCCAATTATCAACTACTCTTACACTGAAAAAGTATTTCCTTACATCCTGCAAAAAAGTTTTCTTACGAAGCTTCAAACTATGACCTCTAGTTCTAGAGCCAACCATATCAAAATATCGATCCCTATCCACTCTATCATAACCATGAAGGAATTTAAAGACTGTCACCATATCCCCCCCTCACTCTTCTAGCTTCGAGTGATGGTAAGTCTAATTCCCTCAGCCTCTCATCATAACTGAGATTGCGTATTTCTGGCACCAGTTTCGTGGCATGTCTTTGAGCTTTTTCAAGCTTAGCTATGTGCTTTTTCAAGTGCGGATTCCAAAAGGGGGCTGCATATTCGAGTTTTGGCCTCACATAGGTTACATAAATATTTCTGAACATTTCCTTGTCCATGTGCCTGAAGGCTACACTTACATTTGATAAGAATGCATATGCTGCCCTTACTATGCCATTTATATGTATTTCTGGAGACAAATCTGCCAGTATGTTTACTCCTAGATCTCTCTCATTTTCTGTCTCTTGAAGTTGTACTCCAGCCACCGAGTAGTCAAGCTTGGGCCTTCTAGCACTTGTACCCATTCTCATTACCTTACATTTTGAAGTATTGAATTTCATTAGCCACTTTTCTGACCACTCATGCAGATTATTTAGATCCTCCTGAAGTTCTCTACCATTGTTCTCGTTTTTTACTTTCTTCACAATCTTTGCATCATCTGCAAACATATTCATGAATGAATTTACAGACTCTGGTAGGTCATTTACATATACAAGGAACAAAAGTGGCCCTAAAACTGAACCCTGTGGAACTCCACTACTAACTCTTCTCCATTCAGACACAGAGTGTCTTACTCTAACCCTCTGTTCCCTTCCTTCTAAGTAAGTTTTTATCCATTCCAAAACATTTCCACCTATTCTAGCCATTGATTGCAGCTTCCTAATAAGTCTCCCATGTGGAACAGTGTCAAACGCTTTCTGAAAGTCTAGGAATATGCAATCTGCTCAGCCCTCTCTTTCCTGTAAGATTTGGCTTACCTCATCATAAAATTCAAATAAGTTTGTTACTGTTGATCTACCTTCTCTGAAGCCATGTTGCCTCACTGACAAAAAGTTGAAGGATTCCAAGTGAAGAGAGATATGTTTCCTTAGTAGTTTCTCCATAACTTTGCAAACTATGCTGGTCAAGGAAACTGGTCTATAGTTCAGAGCCGTATCCCTCCTTCCCTTTTTGAAGATAGGTATCACATTTGCTTGTTTCCAGTATCTTGGAATCTCCCCCGACTCCAGTGACTCCTTAAATATGATACTTAGTGCCACTGATATTGTGTTTGCGCATTTTTTAAGCACATGAAGGGATATGCCATCAGGACCTGTAGCTTTATGAACATCTAAATCCATCAGCGCTTTGCATACCTCTGTGGCTGTAAGGTTGATGTTCTCTAATACCGGCCCTTGAGCTCCTATCACTGCAATCTGAGGGGGTGGGGTATTTTCTACTGTAAATACTGACTGAAACTCCTTGTTCAATTCTTTGCAGATCTCTTCATCCGTCTCAGTGATGCTTCCATCTGCTCTCTTTAGCCTTAAAACCTGTTCTTTTACCTTCAGTTTTACTCTGATAAAGCTGTGGAAAAGCTTGGGATTTTCTTTAGCCTTCCTGGTGATGTCCCTTTCATAATCTCTCTCTGCCTCTCTCCTTTTACTTAGGTAGTCATTTCTTGCTCTTTTGTAGGTTTGCCAGGCATTTATGTTTTTTCTCCTCCTATACCTTTTCCAGCATTTGTCTCTCCACTCCTTAGCTCTTTTACACCCATTATCGAACCATTTCTCTCTGGCATGAATTACACCTACTTTGGTGACAGGTATGCAGCAATCTACTATCTTCCCATATTTCTCACAAAAGATGTAATACATTTCTTGTACAGATTTGTTGTAAAATAAGGTTCTCCACTCAATAACTGCAAAAAGCTCATTCATTTTGATGTAATCTCCTTTCGGATAGTTCCTCCTCATGTCCTCAGTGCCTCTACTCTCAGGAAGAATATCTTCAATGATATACTCCATCAACAACACACAGTGGTCACTCTTTCCAATTGGTGGTTCATACTCAATTTTTTCAATATCCAACACATTATCTGTGAACACTAGATCAAGTAGTGATGGCTCATCCCCACCCCTGGCCCTTGTTGGTTCCATTACATGTTGGTGTAGGAAATTCCCTTGTACGCAATCTAGGAATCTTGCCCCGAATGAATCCTCACCACTGTGTGGGTCAAGATTTATCCAATCTATCTCTTTATGATTAAAGTCTCCCATAATCAAAATCCTACATTTTTTTTCCCGTGCCATGTTAACAACTGAGTTTATGACTTCAATAGTACCTATATGACTTTCCTCATAAACTTCAAGCCTATTTTGGTTCCTTGGTTAGTTGTATACAACAGTTATTATAATGCTCTCTGATCCAGTATTTAAGTGAGCAACAAGAAATTCCTTGAACTCACTTTCTATAGCCAAGTTTATTTCTTCAACTTGAATCCTTTCACTTATGAGCAGTGCTATCCCTCCTCCAGTCCTCTCAGATCTTTCAACCCTTAGTATTCTGAAGCCCTTAGGAAAAACTGTGACACTGTTTATGTCCTCACTCAACTTAGTCTCTGTAATTGCTACTATATCTGCCTTATTGTTGTGAATCCTATCTTTTAATTCTACTGCCTTACCAGCTAATCCATCAGCATTTTTGTATAAGAATCTTAATGAGGCCCCATCCCCTGATCTTCTGTCATTATCTTCTTTATCTCCCCTTTGTCTGGAAGAACTCTGTAACAAAAATTTTTCTTCTGTTCTTCATTTCTTTCATCATTTAACCTTCTTGCCTCTTGCAACAAGTTTTTGATCTTTCCCATCTCTTCCTGTGTTCTGTATCGTCTAATGAACACTTCTTTGAATTCTTGAAGGTCTTTTAGACTTTTTTTCTCAACAATGTTTCCCTACATGTTTCCCCTCTCTCAAAGGTTACTTTTGTTGGTCTCGGCTTTCCTTCCCTCGAATATTTACTTAGTTGGCGTATGTTTACAATATCCTCAGGACCACAAACTACTCCAAGCTTCTTATCAGGTCTACAACCCTAGCTTTATTTTCTTCAAGTCTCCCCTGCCATGTTGGCTCCTGGGATTCACTTATGCCTGAGATTACCACTGTCTTCTACTTATCAAGTGCCTGTCTGATGAGTGGGTTTGCCCTTTCCATCACAACGTCTTTCATTTTTTTTATTACTGTCTCTTTATAGTCAACTGTTTGTATGTTTTCCAGTGCCACCACCTTTACAGCCTCTTTGACTGCCACATTCCCCTTTAGTGCATCAGCAAAGGAAGTTTTCATGGCATCATTTTCCATATTCAGCTCCTGGAACTCTTTTCTGAACTGTTCAATGTTTTCCTTAATCTGGACATTCCAAGCAGCAATCTCGTCTCTCTCAGAAGAGAGCAGTGAACTAACATCTAATTCCTTTAGGTTGTCATTCAGCTGTTTGTTTTTATCTTCTTGTTTAGAAATTCTAGATTCTAGTTGACTCTTTTCCCCTTCCAGCTTCTTTATTCTTTTTTCTAGTTCCTTTCTCTCCTGCCCTTGTGCTTTATTTGCTTCCTCCAAAGATCTTATTTGCTCTCTGAGTGTTTCATTCTCTTTCATTTCTCCATCCATATTCCGAATTTTATCATCAAGGCTTATAACCATTGCCTCTAAATTCTTGATTTTCTGTTTAAGTCCCCTAATGGCTACCCCTCCTACCGACCCATGGATGGGAGAGGTTTGGGACAGAGATGGCGTCATTTTTATGTTCTCCCTCTCACAGAATATAGAAAGAAGACGAGAAAAAAAAAAACTTTTAATTAAGCTTCACACAGAATTTTTATATCTTCATATAAGTGCTATTTAGTGACTCAGTTTATCTCTTTTCTGGTAACACACATCTTAACTTAAAAACTTGACCATGGTAATTTAAGGATACAAAGAAAAAGAAAAACAAAAGTCAAACCTGAAGGAAAATTTGAATTTGTGTCTGAGGTGGCATCCACCTGTTTCTGCTATATATTCTTCCTAACTGATAAACTCACTTGCTAACCAAGATATGTTATCACAGGATTAGACTTTACATTTAACTCAATATATATACAAAATAAAATAAAAAATAGTAAAAGAGAAAGCCAAAAGAAAAGCAAAAAAATGAAGAAAATAAGACAGCTGTACTACTTGGCAACTTAACTCAGTACTGTTGACAGGTGGATATTTTTTTTTTTAATTATTCAATTATTTTGTGTATCAAACTAACTAACAAGTTAATATAAATGGGAAGGATACTGATTTTAACAATATATAGAACCACAGGATCAGGTAAACGGCTTAAGAGCTTTCCCCAGTTTACACAAAAAATTAGGTAATGTGATGTGATGGCTTCACCTCTGGCAACTCTTCTAAGTTTCCTTCAAGGCAGAATTGGACGGCAGCTTCTCTCTCCCTTCACGAAAATGTTCTAAATTTTTTTCCTTTAATATTTTGGACAGTCTCGTCATACAACAAATATATGTACTTACCTAATTGTGTTTACGGGAAAGAGCCCAAAGCTCGTATCTTCCCGTCTCCTGATCGGTTCCATTTTATACTTAGTGATACTTATCATACATGTCCTTAAAGCTATGGATTGAGATAGCATTAAAAACCTCCTGGCTTAGCGAATTCCAATTATCAACTACTCTTACACTGAAAAAGTATTTCCGTACTGTTGGAGTTTAGGATGCTAGAGTGTTGTTAAGATTCTGTTTTGCTAAGGAGACTCAAAGTACCGAGCTCGGTTAAGAGCTCACAAACAGACAGGACAGATATTTGTACTTGAACACCCCATCTCTATTACCATTAGTCGGTTAAATGAAACTCAGAATTCAACCTTCTTTTAATTTTGGAAATGCAATGACATTAAAAGAATTGAGTTAAATTTCTCAAATTAAATTTTATGAAATGCTGCCTCGAACCCCGGAGGTGGTGAGCACGATTTCATTTCCCGGCATCACGGACGTATGCCAAGACTTTGGCCTCAAATCGACGATTACCTCTGTCACACAGGCAGAGTAGAATACAAGACACTGCAATTTCAGAAACAGAAATGACACACTGTTTATAATGGGAAACTGAAAGCAAGAGCACACATATAATGAGTTTCCAATGTCATTCTACTGGATGAAAATATATTGGTTATTCACAGCTAACCAGAAATATTATTGCTACCAAAATAGCATACAAACCATTAATTCTTTACTGGTTTTAAAGGAAAACAATATATTCACAATAAATGAAGAATAAGCAAGACAAGTACAGTACTGTATGTATTCCTTAAATTGTGGGCAACCACAAAAGTTGCAATGCTTATTACTGATTTACAATTAATACGTTAAAACACTCTATTTAGGATAAAGGAAGAATCTACGAGCTAAATACAGTATTCATTCACTTTTGGTTATCAAGAACTTTGCAATGAAAAAAAAGGGTGCAAAACCACCTTTTGAGGTATTTGCAACTTATAACTCAAAACACTTTATCCCCAACATATGAAGAATTAGCAAGATAAATACAGTATGCATTCATTAAATTGTGGTTAACAGGAAATATTTGCAAAGCCAACAGGGTAAAACTACCTTTTAATTATTTTCAATTTGTATAGCAAATAGCTTTATTGACGAGTTTTTGACGTAAAACACTTTATTTACGATGATAGAAAGAGGTGAAATGAAATTAGAATTTATTAGGAAAAGAGAGAGATTTTTACGGGCTCATAACCAGTCTTCAGAGGATGAGATTTTCGTTTATCACATTCAATGAAAAGAAACTTCTTAGCAATGTAAATCAGCTGTAATTTACAGGTTAAGGAATTAACTTTGGCATGTGAGATTCCAGTTTGGTAATCTACAAAATTTCGTGTGTATGGGAATGGAATCTGAGAATAAAAATCCATAAGATTTATCCAGTAACGAATGTAACTAATTCTCGAAAATAAACCAATTTGCTTGACCCACGAGCTTTACCATACACTATCCCTCACCTTGTTGTGCTAGATGAATTCCTGTGAAGATGCCACGTAAATAAGGTTTGAAATAAACTTAGACTGCTCAGGCGAGATGTTGCCTCTTGGAAGTTTGGGCGCCAACCGAGGGCGTCTCATTGTCCCTCCTGGTGAGTTCATCTGTAGGATACATTTCTAGAGCAGTAACTGGCTCTGATATCATTTTAAGGACTATTTTAGTGGTGGTCCCTGGCAGGCAATTATAGCAGAGATGCAAGGGAGAGACAGTATTTTTAGGTGCAACAAGTGGAAGCAAATAAAATAAAACGAGAATAATAATGAAAAGTTAGGTTACTGGTAAACAATCTCCAGAATGTTTTTGGCTCGTAGCAGACGAAAAATAGGAGCAGCCTTTATATCGGGGCTATACTTCTACACGTACAAGAAGAGTAAATAAGGTATATTTAAAATTAGCTATAAGCTAAAATACAAATTGCAAATAATCATAATTTGCAAAAGTCAAGAAGTGGGAATTAATTTTTTTAGTTAGAAAATAACAGTTAAGTTACTAAATTAAATAATAAGGCATCTAACAGCCTATGGTTACTTTGAGCAAAACACTCTGTCACAAAGGCCCTTTCTAGAGAATATTGATTTAGCAAAATTCTACTGCAGAAGGCGAAAAAAGAACAGAGGACGTTACGGTGACTTCAGTGTTATTATGAGGGATGAGATATCCTTCTCATGGAAAAGAACATATGAACAATAAGAATGGGATCCACCACTGGAACATATCATACTATTAGGAAAAGTGAACAAGTCTTGTAAACAAAACATTAAATGACATGCAAAACATAAAAGAAATGTGATCAAATTCAAATTTCAAGAAAATTAAATCACAATTAGATATCAGTGAATATCAATATTTAAGTTTATGAATGCTTCACATGCAAGAAGGCAATAATATAATATACAAAAAAAATACAGTATACGCAAATGTAAAATTTGAACCACGTCGTCATTAACATTGGCGACTGGATTTAAAAGTTTCAGCTATTCAACACTAAACTAAAATGTTTCCGCCATGTTCTGGCTTTCAAAGTCCCACAAAGGGAAATATAAAACTACTATCAAAGAATTATTCTTCATCTTTTTCGTCTTCCATTAGGAATAACGTTTGTACGCTAAGATAAACAAGTACAGTACGGTATTAAAGACATAAAAGATAAACATAAAAAATAAACAACACATCAGAGAAGTAATCTTGACTGACTAGTCAAATTTAGGCTAACAGCACCAGCTTCCTCATTTGAGGGTAACGACCGTCGACTTAGTAGATCGGCAAGGTCATTGTCCTTGCCATGAACATGTTGGGCAGTGAATTTGAAAAGATTCAGGTAAAGTGCCCACCTTTTCAGGCGAGGATTTAGCTTGTCTGCAGTCTGTAAACATAGGAGAGGTCGGTGGTCAGTTCTCAGTGTAAAATGTTGGCCATACAGATGAACTTCAAATTTCTTTATGGCCCAATATGCAGCTAGAGCTTCCTTCTCCACGGTGGAGTAATTTCTGCTCTGCAGGGCGAAGCCTGCGGCTTGCATATCGCACTGGAGCTACTTCTGCTGAGTTGTCTGATCAGGCTTGCAAGAGCACGGCACCCAGGCCTTCGTCTGAGGCGTCGGTCTGCAAGATAAATGGAAAATCAGGGTTCACCAGTTGTAATACTGGCTCACCCGCCAATGCTTCTCGGAGCTTGAAAAATGCTCTCTCCGCTTCATCTGTCCATTGGACGGGGGAGGATTTACTTTGCTTCGAGGAGGTCATTTGCTGCAAAGGGGCAGCGATAGCATTAAAGTGTGGAATGAACCGTTGGTAGTTGCCGACACTACCCAAGAATGATCTTAGTTGAGTGACAGTAGCAGGTTTCTCCGTATCCTTAATAGCTTGTACCCTGTCATGTAAAGGGGACATAACTCCTTCTCCAACCACGTGGCCAAGATACTGCAATTGTGTGAAACCAATCTCACATTTGGAAGGCTTTAAATGAAGTCCATGCTGGTTCAGACGAGTGAGAACTCTGCGGAGAGTCTCGAGGTGCGATGACCAATCCTGAGAATGCACCAGAATGTCGTCTATAAAGCACGAAACATTGTCGAGATCCTGTAGTACTATCCTCATGAGTCTGCTGAAGCAGCCAGGGGCATTTACCATACCAAAAGGCATGACCCTTAACTGGTATAGACCATATCTTGTGGAAAAGAAGCTGTAAGAGGCTTGGTAGTCTCGCTCAACGGGACTTGCCAAAATCCACTGGCCAAATCCAACTTGGACAGGTAACGGGCTTGGGAAAGCAACGAGAAAATATGCTCGGCGTCAGCAATGGGCTCTCCATCAAAGATGGTGCGGGAGTTAAGCTTACGACAGTCAAGGCAGAACCTGTGACTGCCATCTCGCTTACGCACTGCCAGTAACGGCGAACACCAAGGCGAAATGCTCTTTTCAACTATTCCGAGGCGGACCCAAGTGTCAAGATCTTCCTTCAGCCGTAAGGACAGCTGGTGGGGAAGACCATAGGAATGCCGAAATGGCTCTGGGTCAGTCAATCTGACATGATGCTCAAGGGTAGTGGTTATGCCTGGGAGGTCGTTGAAGACGTTCTCATAGTCCTCTAATAGCTTGTCCAGCTGTTCCCGTTGACTCTGTTGCAGTCTGGAGTTAATAATGCAATTACTCACACTTTCTTTTCGGTGTGTGGGAATGGCAGGATCCTTACCATCATCAAAAGCTAAGCTTATGTCTTCAATTGCAAGGGCGGTGGCTGCGGCCAGAGGGGCTTCTTCCGAAAAACTCCACTCCCGTAAGTCTGTCTCCACTGCAAGGGTGGAGTATTCCAATATAGGAAGTAAGGGGTGGCTACAATGGAGCACCTGTGTTGCTGCAGCCTCGGAGGTTCTGTTGATGCTGGAGGCATCTATAGGGGTTGCTGGGAGCGCCAGCGCAGGATCCCTGTGGGCCTCCGGGTCCTCACAATAAAGCTTCAGCTGGTTAATGTGGTATTTCCGGTTATTGCCATCAACATTTAGCACATAATTGTCAGGGGTCAGCCGGTGTACCACAGTGTACGGTCCTTTCCAGCGTAGCATTAGCTTGCGGGTATCTGTTGGAAGAAGTAACAGAGCTCGATCTCCGGGTGTCAGGGCACGACGCCGCGCACGCTTGTCAAAGAGGAGCTTGGCAGTCTGCTGGTGACCCTTAATGGCTAATTGTGCAGTTTTCCAAGCCTTTTTGAGGTGAGACGAAAACTTCAAAATATACTCATGGACGTCCCTATCGTCATCTTCGATGGTAGGTGAATCCCAACATTCTGCCAAGAATTCTCCTGGGCCTCTGACCTTATGACCATAAATCACCTCCAAAGGCGAGTATCCAGTAGTGTCGTGGGGCGTGTCTCTGAAGGAGAAAAGTGCAGCAGGGACGTACTTGTCCCACTGCCTAGGTATATCTATCACTAGCTTGCGCAAACATCGCTTCAATGTCCCGTTATAGCGTTCGCATGCTCCATTTGATTGGGCATGATAGACACTAGAACGAATGTGCTTGATTTCTAAAAGGTTACAGAAAGCCTCAAAGTGCCTACTTGTAAACTGACTTCCATTGTCAGAAGTGACCTGCTCAGGAAAGCCAACCCTGGAGCACATTTCAAATAGGGCTTTAGCGACTGCTTCAGTTGTGATAGAAGACAGTGGCACTGCATCTGGGTACCTTGTTGCCAGGTCAACATATACCAGGAGGAATTGTTTCCCCGTGGACGAAGCTGGATTAATTGGACCTAGTATGTCCATAGCGACCTTGGAAAATGGCTCCATTGAGAGCTTAGTTATCCCCAGGGGAACTTTTCGGTACCGGTGCCGTTGAGGTGGATTGACAGACAGGGCAGGAGCCTACATATCTGTCTACCTCGGTGTACATGTTTGGCCATGCAAAAGCCTTCTGAAGGACATGCCGAGTTTTTGCTTTGCCTCTGTGTCCACTCAGAGGCAAATGGTGTGCCACATACATAGCCTGGCGGCGCAACGAAGCGGGCACCACCAACTGTTTAAAGGTGTGGCCATCTTTAGTCACATGCCTACTGAAGTACTCCATCTTCAAGGGCGTAAGTGATCTTGCCTCCTCCTCTCACTGTGAAGGTCCTTCCCTCGGTGGCCTGCTGCATCCAGCGTTTGAGGCTGGGGCAGTCTTGCTGCAATTTGGCAAAGTCTGGACGGGACTTCAATGGCTCTAGAGGTGCATCATCTGGTAAAGGAGGGGGAAACTCTCCGCGTTCCACATTACGTGTACTGACTGCAGCAGACTCAACGGAGTCAGTCGGAGAATCGTCCATATTCTTGGCATCGAGGCCAGGAGTTGCTGCTGAAATGGTTTCATGTGACTTCCCCCGAGGGAAGTTATAACGAGAAATGTCCTTATGGTAGAGGTCGGCCTGGAAAGTAGGAACTAGGTTCAGTGCACGACCCATCAAGACAGGGTACATAAGCCCAATCATTGCCACAGCTGGGGCTTTTCCCTTGTAGTATTTGCAATCCAGGTTAATGACACAGCAGCGTCGTATTTGGGGTGTTCCTTCAGCAACCCGCACACGAACGACTTCGCCGGTATAATCTTCATCCCTGACGAATCTCTCGTCAACAAATATGCCATTGGCCCCTGTGTCGAGGGCTATCTCAGCTTCCACACCATTTATGGTTTCTAGGCATTTTGGGATCATTTCCAGATCATCATGTTCGATGAATTCCACATTGGCAAGTTTGTGTGGTGGTTCCTCGGCATTTTCCTCATTGGCCCTTTCTGGCCCTGTTTCCACAACATGGGCTGAGTGAGTGGCCAGACGGCTATGTGGGCCGCCGCTGTGTGAGGGAGTGTGGTGGCTCTTAGAGTTTGGCTGAAAACCCTGGGAAGGTGGAGCAGAGTAATGGCCTTTGCCTCTTAACTGCTGAGGCTTAGGTCTTACCGGGTCATCCTTCTTGAGTGTGGGTGCATGGCCGTAATAAGGCTTAGGAGTGTGAGGAGGATAAGCTGGACGATTGAAGTTCTGCGAGGGGCTCTTGTGCTTCCCGTTCCTGTAATCTCTATTTCCGGATAAAGGACTACTGTCTGGGATTCCCGCTCGAAGCCGAGCAAGCGCAAGCTCATGTTCACATTGTGCTTGTGCCTCCTCACGATGTGCTTGTGCCTCATCACATTGTGCTTGTGCCTCATCACTTGCTCTCTTCTCCAGCTTATCTCGGCACTCAACCATCTTCTCATTAGCCCATTCGAAGAGCTTTTGTCTTGGGGAAAAACCGTATCTCTCACCCCTAGCAATCATTATGTCCAGGTAACGCTCCTCATCGAATGTTTTGATGGTTTCCATGTTTGTTTCCTAAACAGTCAATAACGAGGTGCCAAAACAACCACGAAAAAAACAAATCTCTACAATACAGTAGTAAAAAAAATGAAAGAACCACACAACACCAAGGAGAGAAAGAAAAAAAATTCAACACCACAGTTCAAACTTAAACAAAAAAGTGATCTCAAAACCTCACCATAAAAGTGACTCAAAATACAATCAAGTGCAACAGCAGCAAAATGTTGCAAAACAGTGCATGAAACACTGGCAATTCAGAATGGCAGTCGTGCCTGCTTAACAGCAATATGTGGCAGTACCTGCGGTAATCGTGCAAATGAAAGGAATGAGCAACACAATCAAGTGCAACAGCAACAAAATGTTGCAAAACAGTGCATGAAACACTTGTAATATAGAATGGCAGTCGTGCCTGCTTAACAGCAATATGTGGCAGTACCTGCGGTAATCGTGCAAATGAAAGGAATGAGCAACACAATCAAGTACAACAGCAACAAAATGTTGCAAAACAGTGCATGAAACACTTTTAATACAGAATGGCAGTCGTGCCTGCTTAACAGCAATACGTGGCAGTACCTGCGGTTATTGTGCAAATGAAAGGAATGAGCAACACAATCAAGTGCAACAGCAACAAAATGTTGCAAAACAGTGCATGAAACACTGGTAATACAGAATGGCAGTCATGCCTGCTTAACAGCAATATGTGGCAGTACCTGCGGTTATTGTGCAAATGAAAGGAATGAGCAACACAATCAAGTGCAACAGCAACAAAATGTTGCAAAACAGTGCATGAAACACTGGTAATACAGAATGGCAGTCGTGCCTGCTTAACATCAATACGTGGCAGTACCTGCGGTTATGGTGCAAATGAAAGGAATGAGTAACAACGAATTTTACCGACTAGCACCCAGTGCCTGAGAGTACAAACAAGTACAGTATAGCGGTCGTGCCTGCGTATGAGCGCATATATGGCAGTACCCACAAATAAAATGTCGTAAGTAATACGAACAAGTACAGTATAGCGGTCGTGCCTGCGTATGAGCGCGTATATGGCAGTACCCACAAATAAAATGTCGTAAGTAAAATTCTGGAGTGTTGCCAAAAGGGCACAGATCCTATGCAAAATACACCAACGATAAGCTAACAGCTTACTAGGCAGCCAGATTACACATTTCTACTAGTAATGAGAAAATTTATTTTCAAGTGACAACTCAGACACATGAAAGGCTTAGCCTAGGCTCGATAAATGACACCAAAGTTTTTCTTCCAATCTATGAGCAGTCAATGCTTGAATATAAAACACAATTATAAGCAAAAATGCTTAATATGCCTTCTCCCAATTCCTAAATCCCAAGGAAATATAAACAATTCCTAACAAGCATCACCCTTTAACGGATATATAAAACACGAATGCTTTAAAACTCAATCTTATCACGCAAATAAATGAAATTTTAAATAACACGTCTTCTCGTCATGCAAAATTTCTTAAGTCTGTTACCACATAATCTCATATAGATTTCCTGAAATATTGTTTGCCACATGGGAAACAAGAAAATATTAGTTACCATAATTAATACTGAAAACAAAGAAAAATTTCTTATCCGCAATGTCTCTAGCGCGAAAATTTTCGTGCAGCCTATAATTCATTCATTTCAATAATCGAGCCAATGGTAATCGGGTTTCATGTTAAAAAGCAAAATAAAAATAAATTTATAAAATCAGTCTGTTCGGGTCCCTGTTCGGGCGCCAATCTTGTTGGGGTTTAGGATGCTAGAGTGTTGTTAAGATTCTGTTTTACTAAGGAGACTCAAAGTACCGAGCTCGGTTAAGAGCTCACAAACAGACAGGACAGATATTTGTACTTGAACACCCCATCTCTATTACCATTAGTCGGTTAAATGAAACTCAGAATTCAACTTTCTTTTAATTTTGGAAATGCAATGACATTAAAAGAATTGAATTAAATTTCTCAAATTAAATTTTATGAAATGCTGCCTCGAATCCCGGAGGTGGTGAGCACGATTTCATTTCCCGGCATCACGGACGTATGCCAAGACTTTGGCCTCAACTCGACGATTACCTCTGTCACACAGGCAGAGTAGAATACAGGACACTGCAATTTCAGAAACAGAAATGACACACTGTTTATAATGGGAAACTGAAAGCATGAGCACACATATAATGAGTTTCCAATGTCATTCTACTGGATGAAAATATATTGGTTATTCACAGCTAACCAGAAATATTTATGCTACCAAAATAGCATACAAACCATTAATTCTTTACTGGTTTTAAAGGAAAACAATATATTCACAATAAATGAAGAATAAGCAAGACAAATACAGTACTGTATGTATTCCTTAAATTGTGGGCAACCACAAAAGTTGCAATGCTTATTACTGATTTACAATTAATATGTTAAAACACTCTATTTAGGATAAAGGAAGAATCTACGAGATAAATACAGTATTCATTCACTTTTGGTTATCAAGAACTTTGCAATGAAAAAAAAGGGTGCAAAACCACCTTTTGAGGTATTTGCAACTTATAACTCAAAACACTTTATCCCCAACATATGAAGAATTAGCAAGATAAATACAGTATGCATTCATTAAATTGTGGTTAACAGGAAATATTTGCAAAGCCAACAGGGTAAAACTACCTTTTAATTATTTGCAATTTGTATAGCAAATAGCTTTATTGACGAGTTTTTGACGTAAAACACTTTATTTACGATGATAGAAAGAGGTGAAATGAAATTAGAATTTATAAGGAAAAGAGAGAGATTTTTACGGGCTCATAACCAGTCTTCAGAGGATGAGATTTTCGTTTATCACATTCAATGAAAAGAAACTTCTTAGCAATGTAAATCAGCTGTAATTTACAGGTTAAGGAATTAACTTTGGCATGTGAGATTCCAGTTTGGTAATCTACAAAATTTCGTGTGTATGGGAATGGAATTTGAGAATAAAAATCCATTAGATTTATCCAGTAACGAATGTAACTAATTCTCAAAAATAAACCAATTTGCTTGACCCACGAGCTTTACCATACACTATCCCTCACCTTGTGCTAGATGAATTCCTGTGAAGATGCCACGTAAATAAGGTTTGAAATAAACTTAGACTGCTCAGGCGAGATGTTGCCTCTTGGAAGTTTGGGCGCCAACCGAGGGCGTCTCATTGTCCCTCCTGGTGAGTTCATCTGTAGGATACATTTCTAGAGCAGTAACTGGCTCTGATATCATTTTAAGGACTATTTTAGTGGTCCCTGGCAGGCAATTATAGCAGAGATGCAAGGGAGAGACAGTATTTTTAGGTGCAACAAGTGGAAGCAAATAAAATAAAACGAGAATAATAATGAAAAGTTAGGTTACTGGTAAACAATCTCCAGAATGTTTTTGGAAAATAGGAGCAGCCTTTATATCGGGGCTATACTTCTACACGTACAAGAAGAGTAAATAAGGTATATTTAAAATTAGCTATAAGCTAAAATACAAATTGCAAATAATCAAAATTTGCAAAAGTCAAGAAGTGGGAATTAATTTTTTTAGTTAGAAAATAACAATTAAGTTACTAAATTAATTAACAGCCTATGGTTACTTTGAGCAAAACACTCTGTCACACGTACATCCTGCAAAGAAGTTTTCTTACGAAGCTTCAAACTATGACCTCTAGTTCTAGAGCCAGCCATATCAAAATATCGATCCCTATCCACTCTATCATAACCATGAAGGAATTTAAAAACTGTCACCATATCCCCCCTCACTCTTCTAGCTTCGAGTGATGGTAAGTCTAATTCCCTCAGCCTCTCATCATAACTGAGATTGAGTATTTCTGGCACCAGTTTCGTGGCATGTCTTTGAACTTTTTGAAGCTTAGCTATGTGCTTTTTCAAGTGCGGAGTCCAAAAGGGGGCTGTATATTCGAGTTTTGGTCTCACATAGATTACATAAATATTTTTGAACATTTCCTTGTCCATGTGCCTGAAGGCTACCCTTACATTTGATAAGAATGCATATGCTGCCCTTACTATGCCATTTATATGTACTTATGGAGATGAATCTCCCAGTATGTTTACTCCTAGATCTCTCTCATTTTCTGTTTCTTGAAGTTGTTGTGGTGACTATTCCCAGAATGCCTGCTTTCACTTGGTAAATGAATAGTCTACTCTCAGTTTTTTGCAGGCTACCGTACACAAAAATATTTACTCCACCAACTTCAAATAAAGTTGGGCTAAAACTTACTGGCTTATAATTAAATATAAGACAAACTGTAATGTAATAAAGGGGAAGGGCATGAGTTACGTTTGCTTAATAGTTAGTGGAGAACTCCCACTGGTTAATAACACAAATACACTAAATAATATTAACTGAACACTGCATAAATCCAGGCTTAAATGAAAGACTCATCGATAACATATAAAAATATATTGAAAAAAAGTTAATATTATAATGGAGCAATATTTCAGCCCAAAAGAAAAGGTTAAATTTTACAAAAATAACAAAGAGTTATAGCTCCAGGCACGACTGCTGGACACATCAAAATAAACAACACTTAATATCAAAATAATAATTGTTCAAAATCCAAAAACTTTATGCAATATTAAAACACAGTCACTGCTTGACAAATTCGACAGCACTATTCCAAGGGGCGAAATGGGAGGCTCATAAATTTACACGAATTTTACGAGTCTCTAGCAATAGCTCATCACCTGGTGCCGTCCTCAGAGCGAGTCCTCGTCCGTTCTGTAAACAAATCAGACGAGCATCACATTCTAAAATAAAGGGATATATTTTTATCATATTTTACATAATTAAGGATTTCCTAAGATTTAGATTAGCTTTACAAACAAATTCCAATTATTCATGAGAAAATGATAAATTAATGACAAAATAAATGATTGTTATAATATAGTCTTTCAAACGAATATATACATGTGGGCTGATGCAATGCTAATTATGGTATTACAATAAAACACACACAAGGTATAACTAATGAAACTGTGTGTGATAGACAGATCACCACACTCTCCCCCCAAAAAGGGTAGGAAGCTAAATAAATCACATGTACAAACATAATAAAGTGTAGAACAAAAACAGAAAATTTAAAGGCATCATTTACAACCTATCCTCTGCAATTAGATCTCTATGCAGTTTTTCATCTCGACAAGCTGCTTGACGTCTAGGTCTTGGTGGTGCACTAGGTACAACTGGAGGATTGAGTGGATCTACTGGTTCTACTTCAGGAGCAACTTCCTAATGTAGTTCTAAGGGAATGAGTTTAGAAAGAGGTCTTACATACTTTCCATCAACTGTGCGGAGAAACACACTGCATACAATACCATCTCTCCCCTTTATCAACTGGGTTACTAATCCTAAAGGATAACTGGATCTTGTATTGTTCTCGGTTTCTATAAGAACTAACTCACCAACTTGAACTGTACATGGTTCGTCTTTGGCGCACGTTAAATGTCTTTCTCGGAGTGAAGTGAGGTAGGAATCCATCCACACCTTTTCATACTTCTTCAACATATCCGAGAGTCTAGAGTACTGAACTCTCAAATCCAACGATTCTCCAAAGGTAATATCTGCTCCAAAGGAATTGAGAGGTGGGAACAGAGTTACTGTCCTTCCATAGATTAAATGAGAGGGAGTGAGATACTCATTTCGAATATCTTCCGACAAATACGTAAGAGGTCGGGAGTTGATAACACATTCTATTTCACACAAGATGGTATTTAACTCAATAAAGGAAATACGCTTCTTGTAGAGAGACTTATGAAGACTACTCTTAACACAACCTATGAGCCTTTCAAAGAAACCACCTCTCCATGGAGAACGAGAGGTGTGGAGGATTTCCTGTGTGTTATTTACCCTTCGATCTTATAACCCCCTAAATTCGAAAATCCTGACACGGCTTCAGTAGAGGCCTACCACGATCTCAAAATTAAATCCTCTACCAATAAAATATAATTAATATTAGATGCATAAACATACATGCAAATATTTTATATGGGGGTTTATGAACTGCTGATATGTGAATATTTAAATAAACTCTCCTCACCTTAAATTAAAACTTCCTCATACAGAATAATAAATTTTCTAACATACATTCTACCTACGAGTGTTCAATTAAATGAGCTCATTCTGTCCCTCACACGTAGTTATAAATATTGTTAGAAATACAATGTATCTGTACTCATCTGTCCGGACAACCCTGATGTCGTCAGCAATCACGGGACTCCGAATCAAAAACGTATCTTCTGATCCACAGATCTCTATCACGTTCCTCTACTTGAGTGTCTCGTAATGCCCCACGAGAACAACAAATTATAAACTTATAAGCACTGTCAACAAACACAGTAAGAATGAGTGCCTCGTAGCATCTCACGACGGCAACTAACTTTTTAAGAAAGTCCCACAAACTCCTCTAGTTTGTCGGGGTCCTTGGTACTAGGACTAAGTTGAGTTATGACTTGCTTACAACAGTTCTTTGTTCAACGAGGCGATGCAATAAGCGTTATCAAGGAGGTGAAGGGTTAATGGCTAAAATCCATTAGTGACCTACATTCCTTTCTCCACGTCTTCTACGGCCAGCCTCCCTAATAAACTACACATTATACATACGAATATACGTGTATACGTGATAGAAATTAATAGGTATACATACTAAGTGTAAAAGTATATATTCATGCACTTACGTTACAATAAACGAAACTATAAGCAAAATAACACTTACATAATGTACGTAGAAATAAACTGTCTTGAAATATATTCAAGACATCCTGGGCCCCTCCAAAAAAGAAAAAATGGGGGGTCTCCCCATCAGTACTACAACTTATCATCAATGATTATACGTGCCCACAGTTCTTTAACCCTTTGGGCAGCTTGACGTTCAGATCTTTCATAATTTGATGATTCCTCTTCGTATACTTCTGACAACAGATATTCCCATGAGAGCTTTTCAGACCAAGCTCTCTGAATAAGAATTTTTCCTCTTCTTAGTAAGGGTGATATTAGACCTAAGGGGTCCAAAAATATACCCACCAGTGACAGAAGTTTATGTTTGGTCAACACATCTTCTCTAGCCTTCAGACCTTCCAAAGACAACTTGTCTGTATTAACATTCCAGATTAAACTAAAGATTGATACTTTAGGAGATCTAGAATTTTCAGAAAGGCGCTGATCCAGTACCCTTTGAAGTCTTGCATTGTTGGAATTCAATGCTTGCAGTGATATTTTGGCCCTTTCCCACTCTACATCTGCAGTATTGCATATATCAAACTGTTTTTCTTCACTGGTACAAGCATCCAACAAATTACCCACATGAACATTCTCCAATATTTCCTCCAACTGTTCTATTAGAGACTCCATTTGTCCAAAGGCACTCTGAAAATTGTGTAGGAGAGGAGTGTGGATAGGCTTCAAGGGAACATACTCTCTAAAACTTCTAAGTGTAGTTTTATCTTCGTAATGCACTTCTTGCTTTACTCCAATACTCTCTGGCTCCCACAACTTATTAACAGGCTCTATGGCCTTCTCAATCAACAGCTTATTAACAGGCTCTATGGCCTCTTCAATCAACAACTTATTAACAGGCTCTATGGCCTCTTCACTCAACAACTTATTAACAGGCTCTATGGCCTCTTCACTCAACAACTTATTAACTGACCTTTTGGCCTCATCAATCAACTCTTGAGTAGCTGTAGGAAAAACCTGTGTTCCTACTCGCATAACAAGTTGGTTTTGTACACTACTGGATCCATGTTGAGTATCATGAGGAATATGGCCATACAACATAACACCACCTGGTGTTTCCATCAAAGTATAAACATCCCACTTGTTAATACCACTAACAAACTGACTAAAATGTAAGGCACCAATAACAATGCCAATGTTCTCCAGCACATCACTATAAATATCTTCATCAGCCAACTTGTGACCATTAGACTTTAACACATTTGCAGCCTTTGCTAGTCCTGGAGTGTGGATGCTAATTACCATGTCATCAACTACGAGTAATTTAACCCTGGCTCTTCTTTTCCCCAATTTGATAACTACATTTACGACAGGAAAACTTCCTTTCTTTGTCTCAGAATGAAATGCATCAATACCAATAGACATTTCATCTACTGGGCTTAATTTAAGCCTTTCAGCTAATTCTCTAGTTATAAAGGAACACTGGGAACCTGTATCAAAGAATAACCTAGTATTTACCCAAAGATTTCCCTTTGAGCTGCTTATTTTTCCACTTGCAGTAGGCAGAGCACATGAAGGTAAACTCGTCTTCACCATTTGCCTTTGTACTGCCTTCATAGTCATCACACCAACATGTTTCTTGTCCTTTTCGGAGTCAGAATGTTCTTGCTCATTGTTTGACTCATCTAAATTTGAACCATTTCCTGACTGTTCATTCAGAAATGTAGGTTCTTCAAACCTTCTACGAAATTTTGACTCTTGTTCATAACACAAGGCTGCGTGATGACCATTTTTCTTACACTTCTTACACTTTAACTGAGTGTAACATTCATTTGCATAATGCCCTGACTGAGTACATCTCAGACATTTGTTATTGTTTCTCAATTTGTCTCTGCGTTCATTTATGCTTACTACTTTATTACACTGTTCAGACTTATGACCTTGCCAACCACAGAATACACATTCTGTTTTACTATTTACTACATTTGCAGTAGCACCATAACTACCCACATTCTTTTTATAGGACTGGGTCTCATCTCTCTGGGAGGTTTGGGTCTCTCCCTTTGTGTTACCTTTAGTGAAGTTGCCTTCTATATAATATACATATTTTCCCAGTTCCTTCAAGAGGGTTTCATATGTAGGGTATTTTGTGTCTATTTTCATGCTAATCCAGTTCTCAACATCTTCTGGCAATTTCATCATCACGAGTTCTGAAAACACCCAATCAGTGTTCTCCATGTCTTTATAATTTTTCAGACTTCGAGTAATGGCTTCTACTTCCTGCTTGAACTTAAAAAGTGATGAATAATTAGAAGAGGGAGTTGGTATTTTTACCAATTTCCTCATTAAATTTCGTACAATCCTGTCCTTGCTGGCATAAATAGCTTGCAGCTGTTGAATGCATTCATCATAACTCTCACTATCAACAGGATATCCCTTTATGGTGTCTTTTGCATCTCCTTTAAGGGCATTTCTTAAGATGGTAAACTTTGTCATAGTTGCCATAGAAGTACTATGTACTAAACTATCGAACGTATCCCAAAACTCGTGCCATTCATCATAGTTTCCAGAGAACTGTGGTATTTTTACTTCAGGAAATTTTGGTGTGGGTTGCCCACTGGGGAGGCTTGAACTCTCGGAACTAGGAGCTCTAGTACTCTTCATAGTTCCTAACTTACGAATCCGTTCTAGGACAGCTAAGCTAATATTATTTACTGTTTCAGCTAGATTGTCATGTTCTGTATCCTCCTCTTCAGAATCCCTTTTAAGGGGCTTATTCTCGACATATTCTTCATATTTCCTATCAAATCTTCCGAATCTTTCTGTTAGCGTATGATGACATCTTTCTAAATAATTAACAACAAGTGTCTCATCATCTTTGGCAAGTTCTGTTTGACACTGAACACAATCACGTTGAACCAATTCCCGAAGGCGTTTTAATGCCTCAGGTTTAACCGACATATTGAGAAAGCAAATAGAACATAAAACAACAAACAAATAGTTGATGCAATTTTATCATCAAAGAATCCACGATCTTCTTTATGCATCCACAATGCAACAAACAATCACTCTGTAAAGAGTATCAAAGGACTATCTTCCAAATCTCAAGATAATAACATACAGTTATTTAATTCCGTCAATTATGACGCCAATCCTCAAAGTGTAAAGCACACTTTTCATCAATTAAACGACACTGTTAAGTCAGCAACAGTAAATGGAAAATGTAATGCAAACCACACTGTTCCTCAAACGACACTGTGCACCTAGCAGTAGGTGGGTCACTACCTTCTGTTTATTTACGTAAACAAAGGAATCAATACGACATTCTAGATATCGTTAAATGGGAAATATGTAAGCACACAAATCCCTAAAAACCACTGTTCACCCAGCCGAAATTGGGTACTAATATCCAAATTACTTAATGGACGCTCAACAACGAAAGTATATTTCGTTTCCACAGATAGAGAAACGCTTTATCCATGTAGGAAATGGCTTCTCTTATTTATTTCAACAACCACTTAAATTTCAGTTATATTTGCAATATTCATGCAAATACATGCAATGCTCATCCCTGTTTTCGCTGAAATGTGGACGATTTTAACCGTAGAGTTTTACACTAACTTCTTACAAGGTGGGAGCTTATCTAAATTGTACAATATTTTCACCATTACCACACCAATTCTCATCCGGTTCGAAGGACCAAAAGCTGTGGAGGATTTCCTGTGTGTTATTTACCCTTCGATCTTATAACCCCCTAAATTCGGAAATCCTGACACGGCTTCAGTAGAGGCCTACCACGATCTCAAAATTAAATCCTCTACCAATAAAATATAATTAATATTACATGCATAAACATACATGCAAATATTTTATATGGGGGTTTATGAACTGCTGATATGTGAATATTTAAATAAACTCTCCTCACCTTAAATTAAAACTTCCTCATACAGAATAATAAATTTTCTAACATACATTCTACCTACGAGTGTTCAATTAAATGAGCTCATTCTGTCCCTCACACGTAGTTATAAATATTGTTAGAAATACAATGTATCTGTACTCATCTGTCCGGACAACCCTGATGTCGTCAGCAATCACGGGACTCCGAATCAAAAACGTATCTTCTGATCCACAGATCTCTATCACGTTCCTCTACTTGAGTGTCTCGTAATGCCCCACGAGAACAACAAATTATAAACTTATAAGCACTGTCAACAAACACAGTAAGAATGAGTGCCTCGTAGCATCTCACGACGGCAACTAACTTTTTAAGAAAGTCCCACAAACTCCTCTAGTTTGTCGGGGTCCTTGGTACTAGGACTAAGTTGAGTTATGACTTGCTTACAACAGTTCTTTGTTCAACGAGGCGATGCAATAAGCGTTATCAAGGAGGTGAAGGGTTAATGGCTAAAATCCATTAGTGACCTACATTCCTTTCTCCACGTCTTCTACGGCCAGCCTCCCTAATAAACTACACATTATACATACGAATATACGTGTATACGTGATAGAAATTAATAGGTATACATACTAAGTGTAAAAGTATATATTCATGCACTTACGTTACAATAAACGAAACTATAAGCAAAATAACACTTACATAATGTACGTAGAAATAAACTGTCTTGAAATATATTCAAGACAAGAGGTATTGAACTTCCAAAAAATGTCATTATCTTTCATGTAAGCTTTGACTTCTGGCTCATTCTTAACGTCACTGAGGAATCGTTCTGCACCTCGAAAATTAGTACCATTATCAGAAAAGATAATGGAAGGAATTCCAAATCTAGAAGCAAATCTGCGAAATGCAAGCAGAAATTCTAAGGTGGTTAAAGAACTACACAAATCTAAATGTACTGCTCTTGATGTAGTGCATGTGAATAAACACACATAAACCTTCTCACTGTAGTTACTCGTAGTTGTAGGGTCCAAAATAGTGATAGAACCAGTAAAATCCACTCCAACTGAGTTGAAGGCTCTAACAAATCTGACTCTTTCCTCTGGTAAAGGAGGGGGACTTGGTTGAGAGATCGTCTTGCTTGACTACTCGGTGGCTGGAGTACAACTTCAAGAGACAGAAAATGAGAGAGATCTAGGAGTAAACATACTGGCAAATTTGTCTCCAGAAATACATATAAATGGCATAGTAAGGGCAGCATATGCATTTTTATCAAATGTAAGGGTAGCCTTCAGGCACATGGACAAGGAAATGTTCAGAAATATTTATGTAGCCTATGTGAGGCCAAAACTTGAATATGCAGCCCCCTTTTGGAATCCGCACTTGAAAAAGCACATAGCTAAGCTTGAAAAAGTTCAAAGACATGCCACGAAACTGGTGCCAGAAATACGCAATCTCATTTATGATGAGAGGCTGAGGGAATTAGACTTACCATCACTCGAAGCTAGAAGATTGAGGGGGGATATGGTGACAGTCTTTAAATTCCTTCATGGTTATGATAGAGTGGATAGGGATCGATATTTTGACATGGCTGGCTCTAGAACTAGAGGTCATAGTTTGAAGCTTCGTAAGAAAACTTCTTTGCAGGATGTAAGAAAATACTTTTTCAGTGTAAGAGTAGATGATAATTGGAATTGGCTAAGCGAGGAGGTAGTTAATGCTATCTCAATCCATAGTTTTAAGGACAGGTATGATAAGTATCACTAAGTATAAAATGGAACCGATCAGGAGAAGGGAAGATACGAGCTTTGGGCTCTTTCCCGTAAACACAATTAGGTAATCACAATGATGATGTTGAATATGATAATGAACTATTATAAGTTTGGTCAATGGATGTTCGGCAGGTAAGTAAATTTGAAATTGTGCTTCAGGAGATAGATCTGAATTCTGTAATCTACTGCCACAACAAATTAACTGATCTTCGTTCAAATGTAAATCTAATTGTTTGACTAAATTAATGAGTTCTGAAGCTGGTTTAGCACTTTGCTCAGGTCGTTTCAAAAATGCAAATAAAGTAGGAAAACTTTGTAACTGGGCTAATCTAATACAAGCATGAAGAGTATTCAACCTGAACTTGTCGTGGAAATAATGATTACAGAACTGCTTTACATATGTGTGACAGAGTGTTTCGCTCAATGTCAACAGAGGCTGTTAGATGCCTTATCAAATAAATTAGTAACATAACTGTTATTTTCTAACTAAAAAAATTAATTCCCTTTAACATAACTGTTATTTTCTAACTAAAAAAATTAATTCCCACTTCTTGACTTTCGCAGATTATGATTATTTGCAATTTGTATTTTAGCTTATAGCTAATTTTAAATAGCTTATTCACTCTTCTTGTACGTGTAGAAGTATAACCCCAATATAAAGGCTGTTCCTATTTTTCTGTCTGCTACGAGCCAAGAAAATTAAGAAAAAAATAACCAGTAACCTAACTTTTCATTATTATTCTCGTTTTATTTTATTTGCTTCCACTTGTTGCACCTAAAAATACTGTCTCTCCCTTGCATCTCTGCTATAATTGCCTGCCAGGGACCACCACTAAAATAGTCCTTAAAATGATATCAGAGCCAATTACTGCTCTAGGAATGTCTCCTACAGATGACGTCACGAGGAACAAGGAGACGCTCGCCTTTGGCGCCGAGACTGCCCAGAGGCAACATCTCGCCTGGGTAGTCTAAGTTTATTTAAAATCTTTTTACGTGGCATCTTCACAGGAATTCATCTAGCACAACAAGGAATTCATCTAGCACAACAAGGTGAGGGATAGTGTATGGTAAAGCTCGTGGGTCAAGCAAATTGGTTTATTTTCGAGAATTAGTTACATTCGTTACTGGATAAATCTTATGGATTTCCCATTCTCAGATTTCATTCCAATACACACGAAATTTTGTAGATTACCAAGCTGGAATCTCACATGCCAAAGTTAATTCCTTAACCTGTAAATTACAGCTGATATATATTGCTGAGAAGTTTCTTTTCACTGAATGTGATAAACGAAAATCTCATCCTCTGAAGACTGGTTATGAGCCCTTAAAAATCTATCTCTCTTCCTAATAAATTCTAATTTCATTTCACCCCTTTCTATCATCGTAAATAAAGTGTTTTACTTCAAAAACTCGTCAATAAAGCTATTTGCCAAAAAACAAAATTGCAAATATTTAAAAGGTAATTTTTCCCAGTTGGCTTTGCAAATATTTCTTGTTAACCACAATTTAATGAATGCATACCGTATTTATCTTGCTAATTCTTCATATGTTGGGGATAAAGTGTTTTGAGTTATAAGTTGCAAATACCTCAAAAGGTGGTTTTGCACCCTTTTTTTTCATTGCAAAGTTCTTGATAACTAAAAGTGAATGAATACTGTATTTATCTCGTAGATTCTTCCTTTATCCTAAATAGAGTGTTACCATATTAATTGTTAATCCGTAATAAGCATTGCAACTTTTGTGGTTGCCCCAATTTAAGGAATACATACAGTACTGTATTTGTCTTGCTTATTCTTCATTTATTGTGAATATATTATTTTCTTTAAAAACCAGTAAATAATTAATGTTTTGTATGCTATTATGGTAGCATAAATATTTCTGGTTAGCTGTGAATAACCTATATATATATATTCATCCAGTAGAATGACATTGGAAACTCATTATATGTGTGCTCATGCTTTCAGTTTCCCATTATAAACAGTGTGTCATTTCTGTTTCTGAAATTGCAGTGTCCTGTATTCTACTCTGCCTGTGTGACAGAGGTAATCATCGAGTTGAGGCCAAAGTCTTGGCATACGTCCGTGGTGCCGGGAAACTAAATCATACTCACCACCTCCGGGATTCGAGGCAGCATTTCATAAAATTTAATTTGAGAAATTTAATTCAATTCTTTTAATGTCATTGCATTTCCAAAATTAAAAAAAAGTTGAATTCTGAGTTTCATTTAACCGACTAATGGTAACAGAGCTGGGGTGTTCAAGTACAAATATCTGTCCTGTCTGTTTGTGAACTCTTAACCGAGCTCGGTACTTTGAGTCCCCTTAGTAAAACAGAATCTTAACAACACTCTAGCATCCTAAAACCCCCCCACAAGTTTGGCGCCCGAACAGGGACCCGAACAGACAGACTGATTTTATAAATTTATTTTTATTTTGCTTTTTAACATTGCACATGAAACCCGATTACCATTGGCTCGATTATTGAAATGAATGAATCTTAGGCTGCACACGAAAATTTTTGCGCTAGAAACGTTGCGGATAGGAAATTTTTTTTTATTTTCAATATTGATAATGGTAACTAATATTTTCTTGTTTCCCATGTGGTAAGCAATATTTCAGGAAATCTACATGAGATTATGTGGTAACAGACTTAAGAAATTTTGCATGACGAGAAGACGTGTTATATAAAATTTTATTTATTTGCGTGATAAGA